>PNEQ01100658.1:51586-64931 GCA_003012365.1 Medauroidea extradentata | reverse complement strand
TTTCTTTCTCTCAGTGTGTGTATTGTGTGAAACATAAATGTTTAACACAATGTTTTACAGCCAAGATACTATTAGACTTCGGCAAACAAGAACTGCAAGGCACTACAGTAAGCTATCGAGAGAATTTAGTAAGTGGGTAAAGTAGTACGTGTTAGAAAAATAAAGCCAATTTATTTATTTTTTAAAATTTATTACTTATAATTTTTGTCCATACAGTCGCGTTGAACCACCTTTTGAGGCCAAATACAGTTTAGATTTTAATTATAATGCTGTTAAATGCGATAACCAATTAAGGAAATTCTGCAAGTCGAGAATGACGGTTTTATCATTATTTGGTCATAATAAGTTTCCGGCAAAACGTTTCGTTTTGTTCAGATCGTTTCTTGTAAGCAGATGTGACTTTAGACACGTTGACTGACTTTAGGACATTACAAATAACATTTTTCGCATGCATGGCACATCTCTTTACGTATTGTAAACATTGTCACCTAACAGTACCAGTTAAATGTTTTAACTATATAATTAAGTACAGGTTTTTTCTCTTGTCGTCGTAAACAGCATTAAATAGAGACTTTTATATAAATTGGTTTTGTTGAAATTTTTACAAAACTCTTTCTTTCCGCTTGAAAATACTTACTTTTCAAGAATAAACATAGCCGAAGACTGTGACTCGACCGAGCACTCGACGCACCTCCAGTTCGGTGCTTGTCTCCTAATACTTTGTCGCAGTAGTTTCGTCGTTCCCACCTCTCCGCGACAGTGTATGATTGTGCGCGCGCATCGTCAAAGAAAAGAAAAAAGAAACAACCTCCCTATTGGTCACAGCTTCCATCATGTGTCACCGCCCGAAACACCTCCTCGTACAACCCCCAGCGTAGTGGGGAGAGGAAAAAAAACGTTCGGGGAAGAGACGAGTCGTAGAACTGACATAGACCCACTGTAACATTTTACTGCTTTTTACATCCTAAATATTCGAATTTATTAAAATCCTGAATTTCATTTGTAGATATTTGAAAACACAATTTTAATTTTTTTAACAGCTTTCAAGGACGAGTTTCGAAAAATTCTGGAATTACTGTTTTTGATGTTTATGTAATATTTATTAAAAAAATCCATTTCAGTATTTCAACTGGTTTAAGAGATAAGTGTGATTAAATAAGAACACGTTATATTTTTTGAAGCCCTTTCAAGAATGAATTTCGAAAAATTCTTAAAGTACTTTTTAGGTATTTACTTTAGCATCATTTTAGAGAAAAAATCGCCTCACTATCTGAAGTGGGTTAGGAGAAATCACGGGTTATTGAAAAACACATTTTACGACTTTTCACTCCCTTAATTTTCGATTTTCGCAAAATCGAAAAATATGCTAATATGCTTTTCTTTGGACGATATTACGAAGTTAAAAAATTTATGATAGCTTTCCCGGTTAACGAGACATCAGGAATTATTTGAAAACTCATTTCACCCCTTTTCGCCCCCTTAATTATCGAAATTATGGAATTCCATTCTTAGTGGGTGCCTACGGATCAAGGGGAAGATTCCCTCAATAGTTCATGGTTCTAGTTCTAGCTGTTTGGGGTGTGCGTTGATGAGTGAGTGAGTGTGTCAGGACACTTAATTTTATAATTACTTAAAATATTGTTTATTGGATAGTACTTTGTTGTAGTTTTGTTTATTTCAACTGTTTGCAATTATTGAGAGCCAAATGGCGACTTTTGTCTGCAAACCGCCAGACACCCAGTTCTAAAGTTGGGCGAATGAGGAGTTGACCAGAGAGACTGTCTGTCATGCGAATATTTGAACAAGGGTAAATTTCACTCGGGTTACGTTTCGAAAACCTAAAACTGACATTTTCGCATGCATACTATATTCTCACGATGTTTAGAAAGCGTCTGTTAAATGGAGGCTTACAATATAAATGCTGTGACTGTCAAAAGGAAAAATATCTCACTGGTCAGTGACAACAGGCAAAATATCGGGATCTACGTTTCCGCGAATCAAATCCGGAACTCCGTGGTGTAAGGTGAGGGCTGTACCAACAGCGCCAGCTCCGTTGTTTATCGTACACATATCTCCCTACTATTACCCCGGCACACTTAAAGTTGATGAATTATTCAGGAAATTAGGCCACAGTAGCTGCAGTCTAAAAATAATAAAGACTGCGACGAGGAAAATCCTTGTAAACACAGTTCCCAAAATATTCCTTGCAAATTTACAGAAAATGCTCTTGTAAAAAGTACACGTTTTTATAATTTAAAAGTTGTAGCCTTGTATTTGTAGTTGCAATTAGGAAAAATTAAATTTGAATTTTATTTATTCTGATAATGAAAATTAACGTATTGATTGGATATCGCTTAAATAATATTAATATAATATGTAGTTATTTTAAGCAAAGTTCTTTAAGCGCACCAGGATTTAAAACTGCGTATTTGTGTTTGACAAACGCACTACAACCCCTTTCCCCCTTTTTCAGACAAGCACGCCACAAAATGTTCAGGCAATTTTATTTATGCATATTTAATGTACAATTAGTGACCCAACTTTCTCAATTTTGTAGCACGTAATTAATAATTTATTCCTACAAAATCCATACAGTTGTGTGTGACTTATGTAATCCAATATGTTTTCTGGCACACCCGTGTTTTTCGTGGCCTGCAGTGTTTTTATACTTTAAAAAAATCCTTTTAGTATTAGAATAAAATAATTTTACTACGTAGTTTCTGATATTTTCCCAAAATACAAACCTAGAAATTCAAATATTCGTGGACGAATATCTCCCTAAAAACGCTCAAGATGTGTGTTTTTAATTTATATATATATGTGTGTATATATATATATATATGTGTGTGTGTGTGTGTGTGTGTGTAGAAGTACATATAGGATTCGTACAAATTAGAATCGTACCACATCTATAGATAATACACCTACTCTATTGAAACATTGGGACCGTGCGTAAAAGACGCCATTTTCTCTATCAACCTACATATTGCCTTTAGTGTTATAAGACAGAAAGAATAGTTAATTATTTACCCATTTTGCGTGACCGACTGTACCTGGAGTATACGTTGTGAAATTGGACCAGCCACGAGTTGAAAATACCTTCTATTCTTCGTGGAATTACTATACACTAACATTAATACTAATGTATGGTTTATCTATGAATATTTTACTAGTTGGTGTATTTTACGTCACAAAAGGAAGATTTTTGAAACTCTTTACTAAATCCTAGTGTATCTGTTAGCACAGTATTGGTATGAATAGTCCCTGAAAATATTATTGGCCTATAGCTCTGCAGCAACATGTGAATCAACATTGTCAAGTAGGCTTTCTAATTGAGTAATTTACTTAATAATATAATAGTGCATTTCTGCCAGTTTAGAATTACGTCTTCAATACTGCTATGGTACAAATTTATGGATTTTACGAAAATGCTGCAGGTAAATGCTAAAATTGTATCTTAGCATAGGCCATAGCCGATTCCTCTCTCCATTTGTTGCCCTCGTGCAAAGTTATATGTAACGATGTCTAATGATTTAGTTGTCGACACGATGTAAAATGCAATGAAACGTAAAGAAACGTATTCAGATTTCTCTTTTCACTTTTTCTCATTTGATAACATGTGAGAGTTATAAATAAATTTAATCGTGTTATACCTTCAAGATACTATACGTTTAACATTCCGAATATAATGTCTTTGGATGTTTCTTGCAATGGGACAGAATGACAAACTCTACTATTGTGGACATATGCCATTGCGATGTATGTCGTCCCGGAAATCTTAGAATGGGACTAAGAAAAACCAAAAACGAAAAATTAAAAAAAGATAAAACAAGCCTAATTGGCTGTAGTAAATACATCCATAAACAAAAACAACATAAAGATTAAGTCAACAACAAATAAAGGAAAAAAACAACCAAAAATAAAAGTCGAAATACAAAACAAAATAATCTGTAAAACTCAAGACATTACAATTAACACAGCACAGACAATACTGGGACGAAAACAATAATGGACACACGACAGGATAACAACGACGACGTCACAGGTTTGCTGTTAATTATTTTTTCCTTTATTTGTTGTTGACTAATTCCTTACGGGATATTTAATGTTCTGTAGTTTTTGTTTATGGATGTGTTGACTTCTGTCAAATAGGCTTCTTTTTTTTTTTTTTTTCTTAGTCTCATTCGAAGATTTATGGGACGACATATATCGCAATGGCGTGCGGTCACATCAGTACAATTGGACATTCGAATATAATCAACGATTCGTTTGGAGGCAGAAAGTCCATCTCAGCTAAAAATTTCATCGATTTAAAATGAGACATTCGCGGTGTCAAATTTCCACCTTTGACGAGTGGGAACAGCGGAGCGATAAGAACCAGAGTACCACGCTTGACGAGAAGCATATCGCCTCTATTCGCAGCGCGCCAAACTGGCGTGCACGGTTTCCGTTGTAGTCTTTTTCTATGGGACTATAAGCTTTGACCCTAATATTAAATATCTGGTTAGTATGAAGTAATCACCAACGCATGCCTCGCGCTTGACACTTTACGAATTCAGGTAATATTTTCGGAGCTACAACAGTCTAAAAATCCTGTTTTTAACCATTTTGAGAGGTTCGAACATCATATTTCTAACAAGCGTACTGCGTTTTTGAAAACATAGAAACATAGTTTCAAGTCTGTGTTCTTTTCGTAGATAAACATAATATGAATAAGTTGAGTGTTTCGCGCAAAAAATAATACACGTGACATGCTGCAACACCGTCCATACGCCAGTAGAGGACTTCTCTTAAAGGTATGCTACGTGCTACACAAGAATAACATTGGAGAATCTTTGGTTTAATCACGCAGCTATGAGCGTGACGTCACGAAAAGAATTTCATTTTTTAACTTTGCTTCCTCTGCTGCTTATGTGCGGATGGAAAAAAAATATATAATTTCGACGTAAATAAATACATGACGCAGTTGTTTAATCAAACGAGTCGTTAACCTTTGCGTGCTGCAAAGCGAGGAAAAAACCGTTACGAATCTTCTTCGTTACCCTTCCGCCTGCCACACTGACAGACGTCGCATCCCATGAAAGAATAATTAATCATCTTTGCTGTTGAGAAGAACATCTGCTACTGGCACGGACTCGAGTAACACAGCCAGAAAAGAAAATACGTTAAAAACTCTGGCTCGTTTTCCATTTTAGTAACGTCGTAGTCAACTATTGCGTATGGTGGGGTAGGATGGATAGCCTTAATTTTACCTGATGACAGCCAACAAGAAAAAGTCTAAAATTTGTAATCAATTTGTTTGTGTCCTGGACATTAGCGGAATAAATGCTACCATAAAATTAGGTTTTAAAGTTACATTTTGTTAAATATAAAGCTAATATTACGCAACAAAACTCCGAAGAGTATTTAATACAACTGTTTTAAGTAGTTTGTAATAACTAGTAAGACACATGCAAGATTAGATGTCATAATTTAGCCTACTAATGTTTATTTAAAATCAATTCTAATCACTGGACAAAACAAATATACGAAAATCTTCTATGATAAACATACAGACTTTGAATATGAGCGTGAGTTAAAAAAATGTAATGGCATATGTTTTACCTGATGGTTGAGCAGACACAAAGGCCGGTTCCGAAATCAAAGTATTCATATAACTCGCTGAAATAATTTCCAAATACATTTAAACTAAAAATGACTGCGTATTGACTGAAACTTAAATTAGATCCCATTTACATTTCAGATACTATTTTCCAGTAAATTATATGAAAATGGACAGTTAAATGAAATTTAATATCCAATGACAAATATTACTGGCCACCAATATCACGTTGAAAATTCAGTCACTTTGCAGATACGGTAATCACTCCCCATCCTCTGGAAATAAATTATATTAAAAATAACCTCTAAAATTGACTTGAATGTCCAGCTGAAAGAAGCATTATTCTACATTTTAGGAAAAATAAGTATTGGTCAGAAATTCACATAAACTGATACATTTGACCAAGGTCCACGATGGCTGGATTATGTATGGTGTCGAAACCCTTCCCACAGTAATAAAGAATTAAATTTTATAAAAACCTTCCTTTTAATAACTTTTCATTACTTATAGTAGACGAAACGTTGAAAAGAGGATTGTAATTCTTAACCCTAATTTAAATGATAAAAAAATCACAAAATTATACATTATTCATATCCTATTTAAGACAAATAATGTAAAAGTAGTATGCAGTTTTTTATATGATTTACTTTTACCCACCATACGAAGAGTAAATTTTGCAATATATGTGGTAGAGTAATTACCACACGTTAGTATTAAAACCACATATGCCAATTTACATTAAATGAAATAACTAAAATTTTAAAGTTTCTTACCTCCAGAAGTAAAAATTTTTGTTAAAATATCTGAAACAGAGATCTACAGACTACGCCACAGCGAGAAATATTTGAACATTTATTTCGGCGTGAGCAAGAATGTGTCTAACTCACTTCACATTTGGTATTGTCAGAAAAAAGTGTATAAATTAATATATCCGTATTGGTTGCCTACCTCGTTTACGAAATTTTTCCTCGGAAATGTATATTTTTCAGCCACAGTTTCCAAAACCATTTGTTTTGTACTTGCTAATGAGTTTAATCAGTAACAGGAAAAGGTATACATTTTACCAGAGCATAGAACGCCTGCATGCGTTTGTTAAGAATATAAAAATAAAATTATCATATGTTCACGATTTACGTTTAAAATGTTTGTCGTATAGAAGTGTGAAACATGTAGGTGTAAATAATGACAACGCAGTCTTTAATATCTGTATAAGAAGAATGGTGAAAGTGAAAAAAATCATCAAGTTAATAAATAATATTAACCTGCTTCATAATATTTGTCGTACTGATGATTTTCTTTGCAAGATTATTTAAGCTAGTGTAAACGCTATTCATTAGAGAATATATATTTAATTTGCAAATAATTAGTAACCATTGACTTAGTAGTGTTTACTTGATTTTTATGATAAGTAAGTTAGATAGGAGGAATATAGTCTGATAAGTGAATTCATGTCTTCATTAGGGCAATTGTATGATTTTTTAATTTATAATTGTTTATAAATATTAATAATAATCTGGCAGCAGTTATTTTTAAACCGTCATTTCGTTCTATCGCTGGTTTGAAATCGACGAAATTTTCTGTGTTACATAAAGTTAAATTATTTTAAGTGATTCATATAATATTGTTAAAAATCAATAGTCTAAATAATGAAAATATTGTTGAACGTATTGTTACTAATTGATATAAATTTTTGGTATCTTACAATCCTCACCACAAGAAAAGACTTTTCGTATTGAAGTCTTGGATCGGATGGACCAGCGAAGCACTTCGTAAAAATATTAAATAAATTACCTTTCAGTGATAACTTATACGTATCGTGCAAGCTGAACTTCACACACGAATAAAGGTTTATGTAATATAGTTGAAATGTTTAAAAGTGTATGTTGAACGGCAAAATAGTTATATTTGGATATATTTCAGTAACAGGTCGTGTAGTAATTGAGAAGAGAGGTACGCTTTGTACGAAGTCAGACGTCATTTTCTGATCTGGCTTTCTTTCCTTTGTCGGTTATCGGGACCGTGAGGGTTATTCACTCAGAGAAGAACTCGCTGAAAAGACTCGTACTGGGAGTACAATCGAATCTTAACTCCTTCGTCTTGCCATATCCCGTGGTTCATTTAATGTGCGCAGAAATAGGAATCTCTATATATAAAAAGGTTCACGACTGACTGACGTCATAACACATCCCAAACCACAGGATCCGAAAACGTGATATTTTGAGCGTTGATTAGGCAAGCAATTATATATATATATATTTAAATTCTGGCCACAAAATTTTGTGTAGGCGGGGGGGGGGGGATAAGAAAATATTTTCAAAAAAATCGCCCATACAGCTTGAGCTCGAAGTGCTATCATAATGTTTTTCATTTAAGGATATCGGTGCATGATTTTTTTATAGTTATGTTACAGTAAAACATTTAATTGAAGAACAAATCTTGGTTGTATGTTTATTTTTAATCGTTCGAAATTAATTTGTTCAAATAAAAGCTGACAGAACGTATTTTTCATGTAACTTCACAAAGAAAAAATTGAATTATACAAATTAATTTCTTTCTTTCTTATGGTTATAAAATAGTTGAATGCTAGTAAGGATTTAAGGTTTATGAGATTCGATTCAAAATGATTTTCCTGCGGAGTGTGAAAAACAAACAGTACAGTATTTTTCCCACAAAAATTACAAATTTCGTAACATATGTTCACCCTAGACAATTACTGATGTAGGTCGTTCGGGATAAAGTGAGCACTAAAAATTTTACCTTTGAAAAATATCACTCGTCGTTACTGCATATAATTCAAAATTAACTATAGTTGCCGTACTGCTTGTATGGTTGGCAGCGAAGTTACGCCACATAGTTTCGTGTATTTTATTTTTTAAATACGACAATACAGAAACAAAACCAACCGAAATCGACATAATTTTATTTTATACAATTAATAATCACTTTTTATCAAACTGCATCGATTCATACTGAATGCACAATTTTTTTCTTACACGCGCAAACACCACGTGACGTGTTCAGTGAGATTAAACATGTCCCGTCGTTAGCCATTACGAGCGGAATGATACGAGTTGGCAGAAAATAGATCTTTAGCAGGGCTTTTATGGGTGCTCACTTTATCCCGAACCATCTATACGTAAAGTCAGTAGGGCCTAAGTGTCTCAAAGTATTGAGATAAGGTTTTATTTCCATTCTCTCCCTGATTGATAATGCGACATAAAACATTTCTTCTCTAGCGGGCGTTCTGAATTTAAAAATGTTAGACATTGTGTTAGATCTGTCAAACGGTCAACTATCCTGTGATAAATTCCCCAATATTTATCTGAACATTTATATCAGGATATCGTGTTTAATTCGGTTTATTACTTTATTTACATTTTATTTTAAAAAATTTTAATGTATATTATTTTCTTTCGTGTATTTTTCTATTGTAATCACTTTTAGTGTGCCCCTTGGTAGTAAAATAGTCTGCCTACATGGTATCGTACACGTCGATACGGCATCGACTCCAGAGGCAGTTATTCGTATATACATTGGTGTGGGAAACTCGTCAACCGTTGTTGTTTACGTTGGAGCGTATTCTGTAAAGAATGTTTGACACAAAACTATTTCGAACCATCTTGACTTAAATGGTTACTGTAACACAACTTAAAATATCAAATAAAAAAACCATTCACCGATCTCCTTAAATGAAAAACATTACGACAGTACTTCGGGCTCGAGCTGTACGGCTGATTTTTCGAAACACTTTTTATCCCTTCCCCTTCCCCCTTTCCCATACGGGTTCGAATGTCAAAAACAGGTAATATTCTAGTCGCTTGCCTAATCCACACTAAGGACGGGATGTCTTTGGATCCTGCGGTTTGGGCTGTGGTTTGACGTCAGTCAGTCACTGAAAATGTGTATATATATATATATATATATATATATATATATATATATATATATATATGTAGAGAGAGAGAGAGAGAGAGAGAGAGAGAGAGATGACTGTTTCTGCGCTCATAAAATGAACCACGGAATTTGACAAAGCAAATATTATTGACGATTTTTGTTCACGTGTTCTGGTTCATTCAGTGTACCGGACGCACATAATTTCTTCTTTACGAGTTTTATCGAGACTTTTTTCAATTTTAATTAGTCACAGACAGTTACACAAGTAGAACATTAAACAGTGACGATAAATATTAGAATAGAATGTGTCAGTCAGTTAGACCACGAGCGAAAACAAAACTTTGTTCAAGAAGAAAGAGCAGTGTACATGTGAACAATAATATAATTCGGGTCAGAACTTTCACTACACGTTTTATTTGAACATTTGTAATAATTTCCCCTCACTAAAGATAATGAACACCCTTGCTGAGTGTTTCTAGTGTACAACACGAAAGGTTTAACCAACAGTATAACTATCACAAAAGATTAAAAAAAAATACATTTTCAATTTTAAAAAAAAAAATTTTTTATAATTACTCAAGAAAAATTATGTTTCGTATATACATGACATACCAAGAAAATATATTTCTACAGAACGAAATGATACATTTTCATATGTTAATTTCCTATCTGTGAGACATATTTGAAAAGTTAGTTACTAAAGAGATGTAGGTAATCTTAATATATAAAATGAAGTGTTCTGACACACTCACTCACATACTCATCAACGCACAGTTCAATCCGCTGGACCTAGAACCATGACATTTTGAGTGAAGTTTCCCCTTGCCCCGTAGGCACACTCTAAATAGGATTTTTCTAAATTCGATAGCTAAGGGGGTAAAAGCTGTGACATGTGTTTTCAAAGAATCCTTGATGTCTCATTAACCGGGAAAGCTGTCATAATTATTTTAACTTCAAAATATTGCTCAAACAAGTGCACGTTTGTGAATTTTTCGATTTTCCGAAATTCGAAAATAAAGGGGGTGAAAAGCCGTAAAATGTGATTTTCATTAATCCGTCGTTTCTCCTAAACCATTTCAGATAGTGAGGTGATTTTTTCTTTAAAATAATGCTTAAATAAATGTCTAAAAAGTAATTTTAGAATTTTTCGAAATTCCTCCTTGAAAGCTCTTAAAAAATAAAACGTTTTTTAAATTAATTCCACTTATCTCATGAACCAGTGCAAATATTGAAATGGTTTTTGCTTTAAAATAAATATTACATAAACATAAAAAATGTAATTTCAGGATTTTTCGAAATTTGTCCTTGAAAGGTGTTAAAAAATTGAATGTGCTTTCAAATAATCATCTGTAACGCTTATACCCGTTGAGATATCGATAAGATTTTTTTGATAAGAATGAAGCTTATGTAAATATCTACAAACGAAATTCAGGATTTTATGGAATTCGAGTATTAAGGATGTGAAAGCAGTAAAATGTTACCTTTTCCCGAAAAAAGGGAATGATCATGGATAAATAATTAAACAGTTGTATATTTTTGCCCACCTATTCATAAATAAAACGTCTTTGTACTGTAGCCTGTAAATACGAAAGAATTATAACTCAGGTATTGTATAAAGTTGGTGGCGTGGGAGGGGTTGGGTTATGGGTTCGTATCCCGTGCAAGACTTTGCGATGGGAATTACTATGACATCATACGAGCATATTGCACGTGCTCTTTACACTGATCTAAGACAATTTATAGTTCATTGTTATTGAGTACGCTAACTGTTAAATGCCTTCATCACATAGTTTAACCGGAGTTACTGTTTACATTACATAGTTTCACATGGGCAAAGCCGTAGCCGGGCAGGTATTTTATAGAGAAATAAAGATGAATTAAAAACTAAGATGATCCGCAATTTTAGAACGCTCAGCGAAGTGTACGGGATAAAGCGGTTTGTATTAGTTGTTTTAAAGATATACGGAGAATATAGTTACACCGTCAATTTATGCGTAATTATACGTCAGTTACTATAGAACACGCTGGCGAAGCCTCAAAGGGACAGCTAGTTTGAGTATAACTAATAATTGAATATCATATTTAAAAAAAACATTCGAAATAATTGTTTATTCGTTAGCGATACTAGCATATCCTGTAACCCATTCGAACGTATTTTGGATTACTAATGTTTTATTATTTTAACGGAGAAATACAAATGTGAAATCATATATATTTTTTCTGCCTTTTTAATCTATTCTGAAATGCACCGTTTTACGGTTTACAGTACACCTAAGTTTCATGCTAGAATCCCTAAACACCGTTACTTATATGAAGAATATAATAATAAAACTAAAAATTTCAAACATCGGAAAATATACATATATATTTTCAATTCAGGTATTTCGAATCAGTAATGAGATATTTTTACACAAGTTCTAGGCTCATATTTGGAGTCAATGCACCTGAAAACACATAATTCCCACTATTGCAATATTTTATGCATATTATTGGTTTACAGATAGCTACGTTGTGACAGCAGTATATCAGCCAAACATGCATGTTACATGTTGTCGAGGGTATGTCAGCACAAACAATTTTCGTGATATATCATACACTCGAAAAAAATATTGTATAATTTGTATTCTTCTGTTACTATTGATACAAATTAACAGTTTAGATTTATTCTATGTACATGAATACGATATTTTTAAATATCTGAATTCGTATATATATAAAATTAGGTTGTCACAATCTCACCCCACTAGGCATTACCTCGCCCCTTTTCACTATACATATAATGCAAATAAGACGGATATTTGGCTGTTTTTTTTTTAGTTAATTTTGAGGCCAAATACACACGGCAGCAACCAGATAAACTTATACTTGGTCCACGGAGGCATCTCCCGGCGACACGAGGAGTAGAGCCGAGCATCTCAGGAGACGTCTCCGTGTACCGGATGGACCGTCTGGGAAGACAAACTTCCTCACTCCAGCCCGAGGCTGTCTGCAAAGTGAGTCTCCACGTAATCTCGCACGCTGACTTGATAACTGAGTTAACTACAAACCTGTCCTTGGGAACAGTTCTGACAAGCGAGGATAGATGTCTCTGCTTCAGGCTATCAAACACTTCCTGCCAAGTACGTGACACGAAGTCATATTACTTCCGTGATTGACGGGAATGTCGAGAAGGTCTTGTTTCCAGCTCAAGACGCCACCACATACCACTCATTTACATATTGTCATATGTGTGTGTATTTAATTCCTGTCAAGTTACTTCTTAATTTCTTCATTTACAAAATTTTCACGGATCTCCATTATAGTAGATTCGTATATATATACATACAGTACATACACATATGATGTGTGTATGTATACACATATAAGTTTTTTCACTCACCGTAAGCGGGTGTGACTTGAAAAGTGTGGCGATTTTTGGGGCAAAAATTTTTTTATTAATATACATATGGTACCTTAGAATAGAAAAAAATTCTCATACTAAATATTACAAGTAATTGAAATACACGTGATATTCCGTTAATATTTACTCATAATTGACCAAAAATGGAAAATAAAACTAGTATGTAAGTGAATTGGTAATGCATATACGAATGTGGATTTTGATATGCTTGTATATGAAATAATATTAAATTTATTACAAATATATAGCTGAATATTTAAAAAATACCTTTACTTATCATGAATGCAAAGTCAAAAATATTTTTCTCTTTGAAAGAACGTATTATTATGAAATTATATATTTTGTTAGTAATAAACCCAGACGTCGTAACATATTAAATATGTATGAGATTTTTTTTTTTTTTTTTTTTTTTTTTTTTTTTTTTTTTTTTTTTTTTTTTTTTTTTTTTT
>PNEQ01100658.1:5291-51486 GCA_003012365.1 Medauroidea extradentata | reverse complement strand
TGAATGCCACGGAACCTAATGCATTGAGTTAGTTGACTTACACCTCCGTCACCATTTACAAAATCCTTGTTTATAGAAGTAAAATTTTCTACGAATTTTATGAATTATATTGTTGATTATATGTATAAACACTTTAATTTCTAACTAATAACCAAAACTTCTAAGTGATAAAACATTTGTAACAAGGCTGATGATAACAATAGGTAAATTAGTGCATGCACAAATACCGTTAGCAGAGATTTCTTAACTGAGAAATATTACCGTCCAGTTTCATTGAGGATGTGTATTTATTATTTTATCGTGGTTTCCAGTAGTGAAAGGTGTTACAACATTATATGTGACAAAAGAAAATATCTATCACCTCTTGACGGAGTGTTTAGAGCCAAAGCGACAGACCAAATCGTATGCTTGAATTCTCACAAGAATGACAGGAAATAAAATTGAAGCACACGCAGCACTCAAGGGCGGAAGAAAATGTATAAGGTCTAGGAAGCTGGCTTGGACACAGAAAACACCAGATCGTTACCCAGATGAAAACTAAAAAGCGACCAGGTCGGGAGCCGAAACTGGATCGTTGTGATTGGTGGAGACTTGTATACTTAAATACTTGTTACGTCCAACTCTAGTTACAAACATCATGTGTTCAATATTAGGTTTAAGAGTTACGCACGAATGTGTAGTATAATTTAATAAAACGTGTTTATGTACATTTTAAAAATCAGGAGAAAAGTTGTATAATTATTCAAAACGAATAATGTTTACCCCGCTGAAATTGTGCATCATTTATAAGAAGGAAATAACAGCTTCTGTCACTTGGAAGACGTAAGTTTACGAGTTGTTGTACCTGTCAAGTTTGTCTTCTTTAAGGCCAGATACGTCCATAGAATTCATTCGAAAAAAAACTTTTTTTAATATCGAATGGAGCATGTTTCTGACAGTCATTAAAAGGCGAGCAATTGTAAACCTGACAAGTACAAAAACAATATTACAGGTGACCATTAACGTAAAAGAAACGAGCTCTGACTGTCTGCTAGCGTTTATCACGTTTGAATTTAATTGCCATTAATGAGAGTTTTTAATTTACAACGTAATGTACCGGTACATAAATAATTACAAAACGGTCAACACACACGTGTAAGAGTTTTAGATACTCTTCCCAGCCGCAATTGCCACTAGCAATTGCCCGGGAATTCGTTCGCGTGATAGCCCCTACGAAATCAGAGTAAGTACTTCAAATTATATTAAGTAATCCGTAAAAATATGTATTGTTACTTTTAATATTTTTGCAAAAACTAAATATATCTGAAAATTAATTAAACAAAAAAATACGTAAAAAAATTTGGAACTTTTAATATTATAAAACTAACAATTAAATGATTAATACTTATATAAAATGATATATTTAATTTTACGTATTTATATATATTTCATAAACAATTTTTTTGAGAATTTCGAACTGTGCAAAATTATGTTAAGTGACATTAAAGACCAATTTGTAATAAATTAACAGAAAAAAAACTTTTCTTTACTTACTTTATTGGGTACCCCATTCTGTCACATGCCCTCTCCCCCCCCCCACTGAAAACTCCAATTTTATTAATATATATATATATATATATACACACACAATTTTATTTGTCATAAACAAACATTCACGGGCGCAGCTTGACAAGGTTTCATCGCGGTCAAATAAATGAATGGTACCGTATAGGAACGTATGCGTTCCAAACATACAGACATTCATAGTGATACACGTGTGAGAGTTATGTTTCCTTACCAAAATTTTTAAAGAGCACTTCACGGGCGTAGTGACTGAATGATTGATTTTGGCCAGTTTTCAACACCGAGGTCCATAGCGCTGGTGAGAAATACATGAGGTGAGAATGGAGCTGTGCCAAAATTAAAATGGCAAGGGAAACGGGTTATTCCCGAGAAAACCTTCCGACCAGCGGCATCGTCCGGCACGATTCCAGCATGCAAAAATCCGAGGACTAATCTTGCCGGTAATCGAGCCCGGATCGCCTTGGTGTGAGGCGAATGGTTTGATCGTTCGGGCATTGCGGCCTCCTACAGCTGGTGTATACATATTTGAGAAATTATATTTACTCCAAAACTATGTTTTAAGCAACAACAAATTACCGAACACTAATTCTGAGTAAATCTAATCAGGTTTGCAACAACATAAAACGTAATTAATTACTCTCGCTTGCACTAACTACTCTTACGTGTGAATAAATAATGTCAATATGCCAGATATAACATACAATGCATGGTATTTATGAAAAGTAAAATCCGTATTTTATATAAACGAGAATAGCTTTTTTGGTTAATTAGATATGTTTCACAGAATTATGCTCTGTATTGACCAGAAATTATAAAATCTAAGCAAACAATATATGTTGAAGTGCCTTTCAAAATTTCGGAAGATGTGTGAGTGTTTTCCTTACGATTCCACTAAACCCCTTTTGAACAAATTCTTTGTTTTCGAGACAAAATATTTGTTGTAGGGTATAGATCATAATCGTTTGTTTGTAGAACCAATTTAAAGTATACGTCTTTTAACGTTGCGTTAAATTTGCATTACTTGATAAATGCAATTTTTAAACAGTGGTAGAAAAAACTTACTATAAAACTTTTATCAAACACTGTTTACAAATTTCATTTAACGCATAAAGCAAATTTAGCGCAAGATCTGTAAAAAGAACACACACATTGAATTTATTCTACAAGCTTGCGTTTTTAATTGACACTAAAACAAATTTACTACATAAAAACCAAGAATTTGTTTATCAGGGGTTTTATGGAATCGTAATTCCTACTGACTTTGTAAATCGCCGCACTTAATTTCTTGAGCATTACTGTGGTTATAAACAAGCAATACAGCGTATTTGTACATTACATTTTATATTAAATATCAGGGGCCTTATTCATAGTCGTGAGATAGTTCCGAGATGATCCTGAGATCATCTTGTGCCAGTTAGTCCAGGGTTGGTCCTATAGTCCGGACCAAGTGTTACCTTATTCATAAAGGCCAAGTAATGTCGGACTAGATATAGTCCGCGTCTATGAATAAGACAAAAATTAGTCCGACGATAATCCCGCACTAGTCCGGGTCAAAAACGACTATGAATAAGCCCCCAGAACTTCAATGCATTGGGTCGATTTGATTTTCCGATATACGTGATAATTTTTTTCCAGTAGTGCAAGGAGTGACTGGATGCTAGTTATATTCATAGAAAAAAGTAGCTCGATATTTCTGAAGCATTTTCTGTCACCACGGGCAGTTATAATAAAATACTTTATTGCACAAACTGTTTTTTTTTTTTTACATTGGCATGTATCTTCATGATTTATGTAAGTGCATTGTTTGATAACTAAAACTTGATCTTCAACACTACAAAATGCACCAGAACATTTTACAGGTTTCTTTATCAGGACATGTTTTTTTGAGTCCACACCTGTACTTCATGCTTATAAAAAAGATAAGAAAACAAAATATTATTTCATCGAATGTGACGTCTGTCTAAATGGAAGAAGGAAAGAGCAGATTCGTAACGGTTTTTAGTAGCACGCGAATGTTAACGTCTCGTTTGATTAAGCAAGGAGGTCATGGTTTTTTTTTTTTTTTGTTTTGAAATTGTTTTCTTGTTTTGCTGTCTGCCGTTCTACAAACGCTATGCGAGCCACACGGGAGGGAAAAAAGAGTAGCCGTGTTAATAATTAATTTCTGTTCTTAACGCCACAATTGTATCTACACGATGTTATATTAAATTTTATAAATTCAATGTCTTATTTGCAAACAACTAGGGTAACAGTAAAGGGGATTACTTTGTGATAGTTGTGTGTGGTGTTGTGCCACTTAAAACGTGTATTTTGAGATAGTTTAGTATACATATTTCAATTTTTAATAAATGGTTTAGTATGTTTGTTACACTCAAATAGAGTTACTTATTTGTTACGCAAATAACTCATAAATTAATTACTCACGAGAACAACGTTGTAACCAACATTTTTCGTAAAAACGAGTAAAATGTTGCAAACCATTCTATATGTCCCTGTGCATGTGTGGGATACCTATTTATTGCTCGTTATAACAGTTAAAACCAATGTACATACGTAAATTATATGATAACTAGTACAATATTGCTACTAGAAACAATGTAATTGATCAACTATATATGTTATATTTTGTTGCTTACGACGTTGTTCACGTGGACCACTCAAATAAAACATTTGCTGTGTCACAAAGTCATCGCTGCAATCACACAGGAACCATATGGTTTAAGGTACCTACCCTTTCTTGAAGTTAATCATGTGTTGTCAATGCAGAATGACAAACGCTGTGCATTGGTTGAAGTCAGAATTTTTACTATTCATAATACTTTGCTTTACCTAGAAGCAAAATGGAGTAGAACATATTTGTATTGAAAAAGCTGAAAAATTTTAGTGAACACTTGACGTTTTCTGCAAAGTTACCGTTTTGTGTTATAGAATTTTTTTTCCCCTTTCATGGAACTCGTAATAAAATAAACGCTGGGAAAAATGCTTTAGCTGATAAAATTTACGAAATAAGCATTCTTGTGCGTTCTTCTTTCTCAAATAATGAAAAATATTCTTGAACTTTCATGTTGTTGGTTTCTGCGTTTGAGCGGCGCCGGAAGTTTTTTTTTTTTTTTTAATGAATTCAGCATTCTAGCAAAAAAATATACTTCTATACACTTTTAACGGGGTTTTACTCTGATGCTTCGAATCTAAAGACAACTGCCTCTAAAACGTGAGATTTGCGTTGATAATAGGAAATTGGTTTCAAGTATGTATATTAACATTTATTTGGTTTATATTTTATAGTGACAGAAGACAAAAACAGCAACGTGTAACTAAGAAAATTTGTCGAAATCTTATAAATATTGTTTACGATCCCAGTAAGAGGTTTCCGAAAATTTCGATAAAAAAAAACAAATAACTCGACCTATTTAACAAAAAAAAATTCCCGTGGTGGGAGGGTATAGCTCTTCCCTTCTTCAAGCGAAGAGAAGTGAACTGATTTTGATCAGCACTCAGCAAGACTTTAGCGCTGGTGAGGGGTGTCATGACGTGATTATGTAGTAGAGCCGTAATAAAGGGGCTGGGGTAACGGGAGGTCCCCGAGAAAACCCTCCGATCAGTGGCATAATTTACGCATGCGAAAATCAAGTGGACATCCTATCCCACCCCGCCCCCCCCAAAAAAAAATCGGTATCGAACCCGGATTACCTTGAAAGGAGGCAGTTCTATAGCCACTGTGTGTCTACCGCGATTCAACGTGTGGAGAAGACAGTTAAAATTTATGCGGGCCGCGTCAGACAGAGAACTTCGTAAAGTACAGCATGATTTTCATATATGCCTTTTTTTAATGAGCGTAGAGACTCGTTACTCACGATATTCATATTTTCAGTTCCAGTGAAATTGTAATAAATAATAAATAACACACTAATATTGTGTTTTATATGTGTTACAACAAGATTATAATGCACAACACTTTTGTTTCATGTCATGTCAAACACAACATTCAAGTTAACAGTCGACATTAGTCGGTTAGCTGTGTATGTAAACACGTTTCCATGGCAATGCGTTACCATTTTGATTGTGACATCGGTGGTGCAGATGCAAGAACACGTATATCCAAATCACTCTTGTCATTACGGCATAAACAAAAAAAATTGTTAAAGCATATTTGCAACGGCTCTCATAGTTGTAGTACATATGTAATTACAATTCCTCTGAAATTAAAAAAAAAATTACTTACGTTAATTGTTGCACTTGCAATACTTCTTTGAAAAAGGTTTCTTTAGATATACTGAAGAGTTGTTAATTTGGAGATACATGTTTTTGCATCTGCACCATCGAAATGACGTGTCACTGCAAGGAGGAACATAACAGTAAATAAAACAGTAACAGTAAGTTTAGAACTTTTAACGTTTACATTCAAATGGGGCTATCTCGACAATCGTCCCATATTGACGCCGTGCTACTGATCCCATATATTATATAGTAATGATCGTACTTTGAAAATAAGTTAGGATTTACTGCAATGAATGTTAGTGCATTTGGAAATCCTCTCATTGGGTATTTTTCCGCATATCTCCTTCGCGCAGCAGCAACATTGCACAATGTTTCTCCATATGTTAAAATTATGTCACTGAGTTCCTCGTTACTCTACTCCTGCTTGGTTAATGTGTGTAACTTACGAAGTGTGCATGTAAGCCGAAATTCCGTATTTGTTACACGTCGGATAGTTTAATGCGGCACTACCTTGGCGCTCCACATAGCCGACTGTTCGCCAAGAGAAACACTAGCTTCCAAGCATTAACAGAAATCATTCCGAATCACCCATCAATTATAATACCGAAAATACAATACTGTGTGACGAGTACACTGCGTAATAATTTTGTGACATGTCTGAAGTGCTATTGACAGTGCAAAAAATATTATAATTTATCCTACTTCTTATTATTGGAGAGATGTAATACTCTACTTTTTAGTAACTGATTTTGTTGCTTCGTATGTAAGCAATTTCCAAATTAGTTTTCTCGTGGTCACAAGATCGCTCTTAAAGGTGTTAAAGATTTAAAACAAATGAACAAATATTATATTTCTTGCTTGACTCTACGTTTTACGTTATATCGTAACTTATTTTCAAATAACATTCTTTACTATCTGGATGACTGAATCAGTAGCAAGTTTGTGCTTGCACAACTGATGTTAATGATAACTATTCACTCTTTACGTAACAAGAAACACGTTTTGAGACATCACGTATAACATTACTAACGCATGTAATGAGATGTCTGTTTGGTGTAGTTTCGTGTCCATAGCGATAAAGTGTTCAACTGTCTGTAGGATTACCTGGAATTGGGATTTTGTAAAACCTAGTGCACATTGCCATAGATTCGTGGGTTATTTTAGTACTACAGTTTTCCTCGCCACAGAATGCAACCACTTTACCGAGCTATGTAACCTAATTTCATACCACCTGAGTTACAATTATTCGATTTAAAAAAATATCGAAGTCGTATCATTGCGACACGCCTATTTGTTTGGTTATCCGTCTTGCAAGACAGTTGAAAAGCCTGCATATGTTTCAGGCGATACATTTAATGTATTTTGAATGAGCAAAATTTGACGTGCTTTTTTATCGAAAATTGATCAGTCCAGCTCCTTCCGACAAGACTGCCTGTTTTATTACACTTTGGCACCTGGTCAGTTTTCTGTAGTACAACGTGAATAACAATGACGTGTTCCAGATTTGCAAGCCAAAACAGGACCTCGTACCCAATTTGAACAATTGTGAGCCAGCGATATTTCAAACTAAATTCCTGAACTCAATTTCATGGTAAAGTAGCTTCCTTATTCTTGACGTTTCAGTTATACTTTTGCTGTAATTCACCCTCACTGTAAAAATGTTCTCCGTAGCTCTACAAAATTGATTTGGTTATGATTTCTCCAGATACCTCCACGCACGTACGAAAACTTTTCTTTCTTCGACCGAAATTTCTGCAAGTAGAAATTCATAATATGGAACTAAGCCATTCGTACATGTCCGTATTCCGTAACGCTAGAACAACATTTTTTTTCAAACGTACAAAATCGCGAGTAGTGTTCTTAAAATGTATCGGTAATATTTACTGATACGTAATCCATAAATCTAAAATTGTTGGTTTATGTGCTTATGTGCACAGATTTACAGAAATGTTACGTATGAATTTCGTGTTGTGTATTTACAACAGATTTCCGTACTTTGTTTTGACGGGCCCTATTTCCGTTTTATAACTGTACTTGGACATTAAGACATCATAATTGACGCATATTTTTAATGGTACATATACCTAATTATATCATGCACGTTAGTATTCCATTATACAGTGACTTATAAACTTATTTCTCGGTAACACAGATAATTGAAGTTGTAGTTACTATATTCTGAGTGAAACATTTTGTTATATTATTTGCGGTGAAAACTGATGTTAACATAAAACCATGCTTATATAACTTCGTTATTTCGAATGCGTAAGGTTAATAAGACCTTCACGTTGCACAAATAACAAATAATTTTACAGAAAATGCTGTTCAATTTGCATAAACAAATTCCCTCCAAAATTAACTGACGCGAATAAATATTAAAATTACTTTTTCTATGAAGACTAGTACCGTATATATATATTTTTAATTTATATTTCATAGTCGAGAAAAGTATTTTTTTTTTTTACTGTAGAGTGGAAAAAACACGTACAAATTTGTTTATCTTATCCATGTTCATTGAAACACTAAAAATAATATATATTCAAAATATACTATTAAAACGTTTTTACCTCCAACAAAATAGTGAGAGGTGTAATAATTTTGTCGCCCATGTCTGTCTGTTGTCTGTGAATTCGTAGCTCCCAAACAGGTGGACCGATTTCAATGCTTTTTTAAAATGTGAAATCAAACAAGTTAATACTTTTGAAACAATATAAAATTTGTAAAATTCTATTTAATTTTATATTTATAGTAATTGTAGAAATACCGAAGTTTAAAAAGCTACAAACAACAATTAAATGAAAACTTAAAAATTTATGACACATAAACTATCCCTTAAAAACTAAAACAAAAAATATTAGAATCGTAGTTTACCCTTAAATGCGCAGGGGCGGACCTCTAAGTAAACAAAATAGTTTGTAAAAAAAATTAGCCAAATTAAAACAGAAAAGAACCATACTACAATACGACTTAGCCTATCAATAAAAAGTAGAATTTAAATTTCGCTTAATTTAAAGTTTGGGCTTATTTTTTTTAAATATTCACATATGTACACACGATATGCGTATAAGTTACAGTCTAATTTAGACTATTTTTTTTCAGTTATCCTAAGCATTTAAGGGTACAAAATAATTTGAAATAGTTACTATTATTTTATTTACCGCATTCTTAAAATATTATGTTTTTGACACCAACATCACCTTGACACAAACAGCTACAAGAATTGTTCTAGCATACCAGTTACAAGTGTATTACAATATTTATAAAAACTGAATGATGTGACACAGCAATGAAACGTTGCACAAGTAATCGTAAGGAAACCGGTTTGATTCCCGTTTCTGACCATCCTGATTTCTATTTTTTTTTTTTTTAAGAAAAATTTTTAAAGCAAATGCTGGGATGGTGTCTTTACAAAAGACATGCCTAATTTCCTTCCATGCTTTTGTCCTTATGCCTTATATAATGACTTCTCTGTCCACGAGAAGAGAAGCTTAGTAAAAATAGTAAAATATTTTATACATGGGTTGCAATTAAACACCCATAAAAAGTAATGCACCGTGTTGATATACATATATAGAATGTACGAAAATGTTCTTAAAAATTACACACTGTGCTACGAAATAAGAACTTTATGAATAAAATTAAATTTCACAAATACAAAATTTAACCAATGGTCATAAAGCAGCCAGCCAACCAATTAATAGTCACTAAGAAAGGAGTTGACATTGTATGTAATTAACGTTTCTCGAAGCGGATATCCTAATCGACATGGACTGGATTCTTGTGTTTATTAAGAATGATCCCGGACTAAAACAAAGGCAAAATAACTTAATTAACCTTCAGGAGGAAGTACAATAAAATCAAACCTAAATAATTATCAATAAACTAAAAGTGCTTATCCTTTTGAGGAACCATTCGGTGAGTGTAGTTGTAAAACGAGCCAATTAAAAAATTGCTAGCACATTTCATTTCGATATTTGGATGTTATTGGCAGTCATTTCTTTAAAATATAAGGTACTTATTTCAGCTGCTTAACTGTTAAATAAGCCACATTTAATTAATAATGGATAGTCAGTTTTTCAATATTTAAATGTATTTATATTTCTTTAAGTGCTTATTCTATATTTTTGACCAAGCGTCCACATAAACACATAAAACATATTTAATTAAACATAAAATAAAATATTCATTTGACTTAAATCGGGAACTTTCCTCTGGAAACGTTTATTTTTCATTGAAATCTAAATTTTCAAAAAATATTTATACAACTTATTGAATATTGTTTGGGGAGGTTACCCGACGTCAGGTTATTGCTCAGTACTTGCATAATTCTGTCTGAACACACGTATGTATCTGTCTGCACTGACGTATGACATGAAATAAGGCAAGAAAATTGTAAATATTTCTGTTGCCCTTGATGTAACAAAACAGTGATAGAGGGAGGAAGAGAAAGAAAGAGAGAGAGGCATAAATAACTAAATGTGTCTCAGCGTCACGCCAGAAAAAATTAACATCCAGCTACTTAGCCTGCAAAAGACACCAGTATTTAAGTAGCCAATAATAGATTTTCCTGTATTTTTTTAATTCCATTTCCAGTTCCCAAAGTGCATATTGTGACTCCACAAACATAAATAATGGTCTCTCAGATAAACAAATGTTGAGTCGTTTCCAAGAATAAAAAACACAATTCTGAGCTAATTTCATAGGACGGTTCTTTCAAACGCCGAAATGAAAACAGTCAAAATAAATGTTGTACGAGTTACGCAACACGGCAGAGGGAAAAAAATACACCTGCCCGTTTTACTATTGACCGAGTGTTCGTGAGCTGGCCGTAATTAAGAAGTTACCCCGACGACGTTCAATAATTGACGTATTTGGTGGGTAATAGAGCCGAGCGAACCCATCCTGCCGTCTTAGTCTTGGGAGGATCCTGCAAAGATGACGACTCCAAGAACGGATACCGCCAGGACACAATCATCTAACATAGAAGATTCGCCGTGGGTTACCGGTGTGCGTCACACAGCCTCCGAGCTATCCATGATGTCTATGTCCTTGAAGCTGGTACGACTCGCAGGCTTATGGCAGACCAATAATAGCAGCTTGTCTCTGATGGGCATCATGTCCGTTCTCTGCCCAGCTCTTGTGCTTCTCGTAGTAGCGTCATACTTCTCAGCGGATGTCATGGCAACCAATCGTGTCTTGGAAAACGCCTGCATCTTCATGACGCAAGTACCAGTACTCTTCTGTGCCTTGATAATGATTCACTATAAGGACCAGTTCGGTGAGATGGTCTCCAACTTGAAGTCCTTCGCGGCACGCACGGCTTGCGAATACACAGCCCAGGCAATGGAACAAGTGGTCATTTCGGAGAAGAAACTGACTGTACCGTACGTCTTCACAGTGTGGGTTGGCTTCTACTCCAGAATACTCATGCCACTGTTAACCTATAACGAAGAGAACCCAGAGGGAAACCGTACGGCCACCATGGACCTACCACTTGTGATGTATCCCATCGGGCAAGATCAAAACTGGAATATTTATTGGGCTTTGTACACGTTCGAGTCGATAATACTTACTTGTGCCTTTTTGTCGTATGTGTCAGGTGAAGTGTTTATTTTTACGTTAATATTTCACACCACTAACGAATTTGAAATTCTCAGTAACTTGGCACTGAATTTCAAGGTAAACGTTGAAGACTTGCACAGTCAATCTGATAATAAAAGAAAGAACCAAATGTTGCCACTTGAAAGTGGGGAAGTATTGGTACGTGAGACTAATATAAAGCATTTACTTTCAGAAAATAACAGGGGATTATCCAAAATAGAGATACCGCAAATCATTGGAAACATGGAGAGAGAAAAAGACAAGTTGTACTTCTGGAGAAAATTTTCTGCCTATCACCAAGAAGCTTTGAGGTAAGAGTCTACGTATTATAATTTACACAATTATTCTTTTATAATCTGTATGATTTTACGATCTGTGAGGTATCACACAAATATGATTTCGTGTTAATTTTTTTTTCCGATTTCAGGAATGCAGATACTTTGAGCGAAACTCTCAGAACATTATTCTTCTTGCACTATGTTGTAACGTCGCTGATTTTATGTACGCTGGTGTACGAAATTAATGTGGTAAGTCTTGTGTATGTTATCCCATGAAAAATATTTCTATGTACGCCAATGCCAAATATTGGAAAAAGTTACAACAGTTGTTTAGACATTAGATAAGTATTTCTTACTACATCCCAATTCAGAGTATGGTAAGCAACAAACGACATAATAAACATGTTTAACACTTGTTCCTTATTCTGACACTGCCTTTCTACACAGACACACAATTTACTGCGATTATAGACTGTTTCTTCACATAGTAACAACAATTTCTTAAAACGTAACAAAGACCTCGTAATAGGCTCCAAGAAAAGTGAAGCGCCCGTGTTACCACCTCTGGATAAAGATTTAGATAATTAATTTAATTTTGCACATATCCCATAAATGCGTGTAATCCTACGATACTGCTGATTCAGTAGATCATCCACTGAATAAGCTGTCCACTACTCGGACATGCTTTCCAAGTAACATTGAAGACTAGATGACTGATGAGATTTTAAAATGTTTGCTGCAATGGGAGTTTACAATTCGAATTTATTGGTTTGTGGACATACGCCATTGCTCATGTTTTGATGACCACACTTGCATTGAAAGACAAATTAACAAAATACAAAAATAATTTGGTAACTTTCCCCACATTTATAAAGCAAAGATGTGAAATATTGGTTTAATCTACGCCAAGTATAACTTATTATTTGAGGAAAATATATACAAACTCAAACTATCATTGACGAAATGTGAACAAATTTGTAACATTTTATAGTTATTTATTTTTACAATATCAACGCAATAAATTATTTTCATTATAGGGTGCTTTGGTAACAACATTTTTTACTATAATAAGCTTTAAGTTGCGCATTGGCTTGATAAGGGTCACTCGGAATATAAAAAGAGGTTAAAATTAACAACCTACAAATTATTTATCCGTGGTCATGCCAGCTTTTCGTAATTTCTGAAACAATTTGCATCTGTCCACCCCACCTCCATAAATTGTTGAATTTAGACAAATCTTAATAATTTTAGTTAGCTACGTAATCTAATTTTACTATTAAAAATCATCTTGAAATATCAATAGGTTCAATGGACACAAATGATCGAATGAAACCACATTTTACTTTTCACTGTCGTAGAGGTTGAATTCGGAAAAATTGCGAAATCGACTTTTAGTGACATGCTTAAGCTTCATTCCGAAGTACAGATCAAATATGTAGATGGGTTTAAGAGCTACCAAGAATTTATTGGAAACATTAATCTTTTTAACTGATGAATTTCGGATGAAAATTTAGGCTTACGTGATTACCTTTCTATCTGTGTGTAGATGTGTCTGTGTAAATCGGAAGGGTGAATGTCAGAACCTGGAAACTTTAGAACCAGTTAACCGAATTTCATCAAATTTTGTACTCATATAGTAAATTGTAATCTGACATTTATATATTTCGTTTTACCCATGTTTATATTTTCTAAATGGCGGCCTTTTTAACATTTTTCGATTAAGCTAGATACCTAACGAAACGTACTTTAGAATTTAATCAAACTTGGTACACAAATACAAAGTTGACACTACTTTTGTGTATTTCGTTAATCCTGCTTGTATATTTTCAAAATGGCAGCCATTTTTATACTTTAAGCATATCTTAAGTGTTTTTTACATAAAAAGCTGAGTTGAATCTTGTGTACTTCGTTTATCCTGTGTTCATGTTTTCAAAATGACAGCCATTTTTACATTTTTAAACATAGTATTAGACTACATATCATAATAAATATTTTTCAGAAATTCACCAAATTTGGTACACGTATACTAAGCTACGTACAAAGCTGAGTTGAACATTGTGTATTTCGTTTATCCTCCGTCGTTATTTTCATAAAGGTGGCCATATTAATTTTTTAGCATCGTATCCCATTTCTTAGGAAATATTTTTTTCGGAATTACATGAAACATGATACACATATTTTGCATACAAAACTGACTTTACTTTTGTGCAATTCGTTCATCCTGTCTTCATATTTTCAACATAACGGCAATATATATATTTTAGCATAGTAATACTTATCTTAGGATATGAAACTTGATACGCATATACTGCATATAAAGAGGCTTGACTTGTGTATACTTCGTTCATACGTCTGTAATATTTTGAAAACGGTGGGTATTTTTCTTTACCTTTATGATTGAAATATCCCAGAAAAAATTTCCTTAATTTACTAAACTGGTTACTCGCCTATTACGTAGCAACCAGACTTACATTTAGTATATATAGTGCATCATACGTCTAAATCAATATTATCATTTAATATTCCTATATTGCGTACTCGATTTTAACTATCAGGGAAAATTTGCACCCATTTTGAGGGAAGTAAGTTAATCAGATATGCTGGTAAATTCTTGTTTGTTTTTACGTAAGCAACATTCTGAAAGTTATAAATAATTGGATAAATATAAAAAATTAACGTTAAAAACGTTTAAATCTTTTAAAATCTTTAGAGGTAAAATTTTAGAATAATAGAGCAATCTGATTTTAGAAACTTGTGTGAGAATCGAACTGAAGTACAGGCCACAACTTTAGCTGTTTGATTCAAGTTATACCGCCTATTTACTGACTCAATGCGTTTTATTAAATATTATATTACAAATGTTTGGTTAGACAGGTAATACAAACAGAACGTTTATATGTGATACATTTCTCATCGAAAATTAAAGGAATGTTTAAAATCCGCAAGTAAAATTACTAAATTTAATATTTTATTTATTTTTATTTTCTAAATTTAGTTCTGTTCGCAAACCTTACCCTAAAGTTAATATTTATTGAACTGTTAAATTTAATTTAAAAACGTGTTTGAAAAAAAACATTTTCATGAATTTTCTTAAAATATTAATTTATTCATTTCAAATACATTCTCCCAGTGTTTCACTTCACATGAGTTAATAATTTTTAATACCTTTGTATGTAATGCACTTTTTAATATTTCTGAACTACACCATAAGTTTTTGAGTCAAAGTATGATAACGCAAGGGGGTAGGTAACAAACACAAAACCATGAAAATTAAAACAGTTTGACTTTGTCCAAGTTGCTTGGATAGCAACCTTTAGCTCTTATATTCAAAGACGTACAAGTGTTACATTCTTCGGATATTTACTATGTAGGTCTATGTGATAACATGTGTACGTATCGTACGAATATTTACTTTATAATATCATTTTAATGTTAATGTAAAATATACTAACACAATTGTTGTAAAAACCACTATTGCATGTCCGTTTATGAAAAGTATGGATTTATTTTTAATCGAAACAGTTTTGACACTTTTATAACATCAGCCATAGAATGAAACAGCATTCCAGGTGAAACAAAAATAACTGATTAATTTGTATTTAAAAAAAGGCGAGAAGGTAGGAACTTTTTCTTACAGGCGTAGTTATTCTTTAGTATTTCCTGTAGGGCCAATTTACTGTAAGTTATCTACTTTTATGTTGCTGTGTAAATAATTTTTTTTTATGGTGGTAAATGTTCTTATTTCAGACTGACGAAGCGTTTCAGCTTTTTCATATGATCGTGTACTTGTTGATTATATTGAGTCGACTCTACATCTTGAGTTTTCTATCAACAACACTTACTACAAAGGTTGTATGAAAATATTTACATATAGATGTGTAAGTTTTACATATATCTGTGTTGCACACATTTAATTTTGCTCTTTCTACGAGTGAAGCTGAAAAATGTTTGGAATATTTTATTATTCATTTCATATCATGTATAAATTAGTTTATTCAGAAAGAAATATTTTCACATCGACAGTATAGTTTTCTGATAATTGTAATAATTAATATAGGAAAAAAGTAAACCCTGGTAAATTTTAATGTCAAGGCACCATAAAACACTCTATATTAAATGTGTAATTGCCTAAAACTGTTGAAATATATAACGTTAAATGTGTTTATTTTAAGTTCAAGAACGTAATAAAACAATATATGTATTTAGTCTGATACAGAGGAAAATTATTATCATTATTTTGGAAATTATCTATATTTGTATAGCTGTCACCTCAGTTTATTCTAATTAAATACTGTGAACTTTTATAGTTCAATTTGTTGCTGAACCTTCTCGTTTTTTTTACTACCCGTGCTGAGCATTACGCTTTCAACCTGTCTTGTTTTATATTTTAAAATTTCTTTCGAATATTATGTTTTTATTAATAAATGTAGTTCTGGAATACAATTACGAAAGAAAGAACTAACTAAATTGTCACTGTTTTTACGTCATAAAATCAACACACTATCTACAAATGTGTACAGAGAAAGACCTAAACAATAAAAATAAATTTTGTCGTGTTCATGGCCATGATGTAGGCCTAAATTAAGCGTAACCCATAGTAAAAAAGTGCTTGTGAGATTAAAAATATATGTATAATTTAGCATTACAAACTACGATGCATATAAAACTGTAGATCCCGTTTATTTAAAAAGTTATTGAACACGACAGAAATATTATTATTATGTTTAATAAGTGAACAATCATTCACAGAAATGTGTAAACAAGTGTACATAAATTGTAATAGGAACATAACGATATAAATAGAATCATGTTTGAATTCGCACATACGCATGCTTTGCATTTAACAAGTTATTCAATCAGGGAGTGACTGACACGGAAAAAAATAATTCAGTAGTACCTAGTATTTCGTCACACACACACATGTATATAACTAGCATTCCACCCGCGGCTTTGGCCGCACATATTGCTTCTAGTTTCTAATAATAACTTTGATTGAAGGATCTGTTTGTACATTAGACTAGTAGTAAGCGAACAAGTGTTAAAAACTAAGTTTCTGGTTGAGCTGTCTCTACAGCGGGGTTGAGTGTGCGTGGTAGGTAAATAAACGCTGAAAACATCAATTGATTTCTACGTTTTTTCGAAGCCAATATGGATAGATTACTCAATGGCAAGTCTAGATAATGGTATTTGTCAACTTTGTAAGTAAATATATATCCAAAATTACTAATTCGTTACGCGTGATCTCTTGCGCCGCAGTTAAATGCACGAGGTTCCGGCGTCTGAGTTTGTGCCTCAGAAGTTCATAACACAGGAAACAATTTTGTTCAAAACGCTGGCTAAAACTATTGTCTAGGATTAATAATGTTTGATTTTCGCAAATTAACTTCAAGAAACCTACAGATATAGATTAATTCTTTTAGCATTGAATTATGTACCACGCACTCTTAAGTACATGCGAAAAGTGTACCCACGTGTGTCCCTGCCTTCTAAAAGCGACTCTAATGGACTTTATTTACAGTCACACCAAATATGCACTTGAATGGGATTTATAGTCTCTTATATTTAAAAGTGTGTTCTGATTATGGAAGTAGTATACATGATATGAAGAACTATTTACCCCGAGCACAATCATTGATGACACTGGCCTCAATTAAATTTAAATGTTTTCTAAAATTTCACTTGAATCTTAGCTAATAGAGAATTTTTATGGGTTAAAATTTCGCAGGAACGTGAATCATTACTGATGCCGCAACCTTGAGATTAATCTTGTGAGATGATATGACATTTAGGGTTGTGCTGTCGAGGTAATTCAGTGGGTAAATGTGCAGCACAATTGCGGCCAACCTTTTAGAAACGAGATTGTGGCAAAAACTACGCTGAAAATATTACTTTTACTACTGTGCTATTATTTAAAATAAATCAACAAAATATAATATATTTTGTTTTAAATAACTGCGAGATACTGTATGTGCATTTATTCTGTATCGATTTTCAATGTGTTCACTTATACCAGGTTAAACAAACCTTGCATCACTTGTAGCGGACTGCATAATGAATATTTTACCCATCTGAATGACTTCATCTGATAGGTTCTAATTTCACCAATCTCGCAGTTTTTGTCAAAATTGTATATTTGCACAGCATTTCATGAAATTCGAACCCAAAATATTCTGAAACGTAGACCCGAACTACGAACTACTGTGCCACTTAACATCAAAAGTATTCATGAAAACAAATAAAATAAGTAAAATATTAATTCCCTAGGCAACCAGAGGTTGTGCTACAATACTTATCGATAAGACCGTAGAATGTAAGTTCGGTATAAATTAATTTAATGCTGGTCGCACTTGCGTTTCGGATCGTCTGTCACGAAAGTTCACAAACTAAGTTTTCCCCTGACAATTACGTTATTTTATCTAGTAAAACAAAATCCTTATTTAACTTATTTTTTATGCATTTAAAAAGCATAATTTTGAATAAAACAACGTCTCGATATTTCTACTGGTTAGGTATATATCACGGGCTAATCGAAAACAAATGTTAGGCGTTTGCACCCCTGTAGGGGTCAAATTTTGAAGAGTATTCTTCAATATTTTTGAAATAGTAACTCGCTGAAAATACTGGCGCATTACGTAGTAAGTTATGCCAGAGAAACTGACCACGAAGTGCTAGAAACTAATTCATTAAATTAATAGCATTCTGGTGGAAATTTGGATTGACGCATAAAAAAGTGTGTGGGAATTGTGTATATATAACTACAATATTGCGCTTTTTAAAATGTAAATAAAATATTTTAAACTCAACGTTAAATAAAGGAATATACGACGAAGATGTATTTCTTTAAAAAATTATGTTAGTAAAGTCAGTCCTCTTTATTGAAATAGTGAGTTAATATAATATTTTTAACGCGAAGCTGTAATCGGCTTGTAAAAAAATTAATAAACTCCTAAGTCATAGCAAAGCTTAAGGACACCTATTTTTTTAACAATTAAATTCACATAGGCGAAAAGTGCTGTTTGTATTTTTATCGTATATATTCCCACGGAATACAGGCTAACGAAGTTTGTAAGTCAAAATTGGACTCAAACTGTATATTCGAACGAAGTGATTTGAATAAGTTGTCATTAATTTCTCTGGCTGCTACGCATGAGTTGTTAATGAAAACATTGGAATTTCCCGTAGAGTGCAGATGTTTGCAAGGCAGTAGCAGCTACTCAGTGGTACAACTACAGCGGAGAGGTCAAGTCTACTGTCATTATCATCATGTGTCGAGCACAGAGACCTGTATATATGTGGGCAGGAAGATTCGCTGTTATGTCGCTGGAGACATACGCTGGTGTGAGTTGTTATTTATATCTTTGGTCTATTCTATATAACTACGAGATTGGATTACTGAAAAATCATCGCACTGAAAGAAAATAATTGTTGTAGGTACCATAATTATCCTAAATTAGGAAGTCCAGTCTTATTGTCTGTGCCATCTGAATTGTTCCTACAACAATTTGTTCTGTATAAGTAAAAATATATGCAGAAGGAACAAAGTATTATCTTACTTTTACAGATCATATTTTTACTTCTTCAGAACACGTTGTTCCAGGAGCAGATTATATTGTACCAACAACCGTACTGAACTTTTGTCCCTATTTTATTATGATTATGATACCCACAACAATACTTTTATTTCAGTGGATCTTCTTAATTTAAGGCTCGACATCAGTCGCATTCGGACAATTAATTTATTTTTAAAATTTTCGGCTTGATGGAAAGCTCAGCATAAAAACTTAAAACGGTCTATTATAGCGAGTATTATTTTCACTTGGCACTACATCTAGAACATCACAGTTTTAACTTGTAATGTGTATCTAGTCCGCAATCAGTACAGGAAATTAATAATGTAAAAACATTGCTGTACAGATTGCGGTTTAAATATACGTTAAAAATTTAACTGTGATGTTTGTACAGTATCGTAAGATAAGTAGAATTCTCGCTATGTTAGTAAATTACACATATTTCCTCCCAGAATTAAAAAAAAAATAAAATAAAATAAACCCAGAACCAAACAGTCCAATTATGCGACTGAGGGCGAGTCTTAAAAATGTGTATGTAATGTTCCGTAAACCTCACGAGTTGCCGTTAACATGACAAATGAAGTTATAAGTTAAATTATGGCCCACTTTTCAACTTTAAACGCGATGTAGTGTTTTACTGTATGAAAAATAGTTTATCAAGATTTTCCTCCTTCTTCCTTTTCAAAATAAGGCAAACATAGCCCAGTCAATGTTTTTTCGTTGACATACATAAAGCCCGCCTGTGTTATAAACATAACCGTTTTTTATTACAGACACCATGGCGGACGAATGTATTGCAGAGAAACCCACAACAAAACAAAAAGAAGAAGAAGAAATGCTAGTAAGCTGTAGTGAACAGACATAAAACGCAAAGATAATTCCTGAAAGTGTTGTTTAAGTTGTATTAGTCAGTTTGTTGGTGTTCATCAGTCAGTACATGCACCTGAATACGGGAACAGACACCAGTTCCCGAAACGTCGCATCTGTTGTTGTCTTGAGAAACTTACTATTTTTTCGTCTGTTTTTGTCTGTGTTGTGTCTTGTGTGTGTTTACATCTCTTCGTGACTCTCGATATTTGTGTTGTTGTCATTCACCCATTTGGTGCCTTTATCACGCCCAATATTTGTTGTTTTTTTTCCCTTTCGTCAGTAATTTTTTTTTGTGTTATCTTTCTCCAGTTGTCTATATTTCACATAGGAAACAAATTTGTGTTGATTTTATCAGTATTTGTCTTTGTGTCGTCTTCTGAGATATGCCTACATTCCTATCAGGAATTATAGCCTATGTATGTTTTATGTCTGTTGACTACAGCTTATTGGCTTTTCTCCCTTTGTTTTATTGTGGGATTGATTGCATTACGACAACATTCGCCTCCAATGGTGTCTGACCAAAAAAAAACTTATGTTTATAATACGAAAACATTCCAAGAATTGTTCAAATATCTCCCTGTGGGTATTGTTGCGTTTATGTATTACTACTACCAAGTTTGCTGTGCTATGTTGATCTTAATATATAATATGAAGTGTCCTGACACACTCACTCACTCACTCATCAACGCACAGCCCAAACTGCTCGACCTAGAACCATGAAATTTTGAGGGAAGCTTCCACTTGCCTCGTAGGCACCCACTAAGAAAGGATATTTCGAAATTCAATAATTAAGGGAGTGAAAAGGGGTGAAATGTATTTTAAAAGAATCCTTGATATCTCATTGACCGGGAATGCTATCATACATTTTTTTTGCTTCATAATATTGCCCAAAGAAATACATATACGCAATTTTTTCCATTTTGCGAAATTCGAAAATTAAGGGGGTGAAAAGCCGTAAAATGTGTTTTTCAATAATCCGTGATTTCTCCTAATTCATTTCAGATAGTTAGGTGATTTATTTTTGGAAATGACGCTTAAGTAAATATCTAAAAAGAATTTTTACAATTCTTCGAAATTCGTCCTTGAAAGCTCTTAAAAAAATATAACTTTTGTTTAAATTAATCCCACTTATCTCCTAAACCAGTGGAAATATTTCAACGGTTTTTGCTATAAAATAAATCTTACGTAAATATCAAAGATGTTAATTTCAGGATTTTTCGAAATTCGTCCTTTACAGCTGTTAAAAATGAAATGTGATTTCAAATCGTCACCTGTACCGCCTATACCCGTTGAGATATCACGATGATTTTTAGATAAGAATGAAGCTTACGTAAATATCTACAATTCAAATTCAGGTTTTTATAAAATTCGAAAATTAAGGATGTGCAAAGCAGTAAAATGTTAGTTTCCCCAAAAAAAATGCTCAGGGATAAATAATTCAACAGTCGGTTATTTTTGCCAACCAACTCATAAATAAAACCTCTTTGGATTGTAGCCCCTACTTACGAAAAAATTATCACAGGCATGCCTTTAACATTCACTCAGGTATTGTATAAAGTTTGTGGTGTGGAAGGGGTGGGGCTACGGGTTCGTATCCCGTGCAAAACTTAGCGATGGTAATTACTATGATATCATACGAGCATATTGCGCACGCTCTTTACACTGAACTAAAACAATTATAGTTCACTGTTATTGAGTACGCTAACTGTTAAATGCCTTCATCACATATTTTATCCAGAGTTACTGTTTACATTACGTAATTCCACGCGGGCAACACCGCAGCCGGCCGGCTAGTTGTTTATATTGTATATAAATGAACCATTTTATGCATAAAAGACACAGCGCCACAGTGAAGCAACTGAGAAAAATCTAGGTTCAATGATATACACCTGCATTTAATTACAATTGCATGCACGACAAAATTCAAAATTGCAGAACATGATTCCGTACAAGGACAAGTACGTTATTAATGTACTTAAGTTTTAAATTCATGTGTTTGGTAGGCTACTAATTTCAAAACAATATAATATCGTGCTTGGTTCCTTTATGCATAATATGGTTCAAATATAATATTTTATTACTGCTCTAAGGACTGAAATCGCTTGCTAAGCTCGTAACCATGGAATGAAGGACATACATGTTAAGGATTTTACTTCGTATGCGTCCTTTTTGAAACTATACTTTTGATACAGAAGCAAGTTTACGCGGAATGTCAACACAGTCGTTTAAAATGTTTCCTGTAAAGCTTTGATTTTAATATGTACATTTAAGTTTTTAATACGTTCTAAACATAGGCTTGCGCTTTGCATGTGTTATACTAGATAGCAGTTATGATCTAGGAAATTTCACACAGAAGGCATCTTGTTTGAAAATGTCTTGAACATTTATCTACTAAGACCATATTTCTTTAACGTGCATTTAGCTTTATAATTAAGTGACAGCACAATTATTAAGTATAGTCTTAAACTTATACATGTCTCCTGTTTCATAAGAAAATATTCGCCGTTGTTATGTACCCGTAAAAATGAAATAATTAAACTTAAACAATTTTTCGTACTGAAGTTTATGCGATATGAATTGTATTTCTGCAAGAGCATGTTAAATCCAGATCAATATATATATATATATATGTATATATATCTATTAATATATATATATATATATATATATATATATATATACATTGCTTGACTATTTCTTTATGCCTATCATAATTTTAGTAGGAGAAAAAATTGTAAAATATTAATGTTGTTAGTATAATTTTGGTTTAATCAGAACCTATCAAAGCAGGATTGATTTAAATTATATATTGCAACGTGCGTCAGTAGTTATAGTAGACAATAAAATAAGGACTGTGTATGCATTATTACTGAAGTTTTGTTGTAGTAAAATATACTTGACATGTCACTATACTGTATATACAACTGACGCATCTATTTGGAAAATACCTACGAATAAATTTGTATAATATATTACTTTTATTTTAGTTGTTTCTGACAGGCTATAAGTAGCAATTTTTTAACATAATTATTTTTCAGAAATTCATTTTATATTCATTTATTATTTTCAGCAAAAGTAATTTAACTGTTGATCTTAAATGTCGATAAATTTGAAAAAACAAATTTAATGTTTAGGAGATCGCTTCTATCTAAGAAATCAGTATTTCATTTGGTTACAAAAAATATTCCATCTACAGTTTTTCCTAAGACATATAAAATACTATTGATATTTCAGATACTCATTTTAATGTAACTGAGGTTAATTGTATATTTTTCCTACATTTTCTTGGTTGTATTTAAAAAGTGTCTTATATTTTTCATAATGATTGTTTATTTCTGTGTGTTTTTCAGATATTGCAAGGTGCGTTCAGTTACTACAACATTCTGAGTAAACTCACATGAATCCTAGAAGTTTAATAGTAGTCGACATTTAATCTGGTCACCTAGGAAGTAATTTGAGTTCACGTACATAACTAAATAAACAGCATATTCATGCTGTAATCACATATGCACAGCAGAAGCGAAACGATCGCTGCGGTACTAAACACAAAATATGTCCGCGTATCAACGAGGTTTCATGTGACGTCAGCGCGCCGAAAGTTGCGGACGCGACGCGAATTCGGAATATAAATTCTATAGATTTTATTCGAATAGGAATTTAATTTGCACCCAAATGTTGGCGAAATTGCTCAGTTGGTAGTAAATTGGGTTTGTTTATTTAAAAAGCGAGATTTTCTTTGGTTAATATGAGCAAATCATACAAATTTCAAGCAAACGTGACAGTGTCGTTTATTAACACGTTTTGGAATTAGTAGTAGTTATCTCTATCCATAAAAATGAAAGCGGACTGACTGATTGACTGACTGACATATCAAACTGCAGCCCAAACCACTGGACCTAGAATCGTGAAATTTTTTGTGGGGGTTCTCCTCAGGTCGTAGGCGAGCACTAAGAAGGTATTTTTCGAAATCCAACCTCTAAGGGGGTGAAAAGGGGTGAAATGTGTTTCCGAAGAAACGTCGATAGAGCTCGAACCAGACGTCCTATCATCGTGATTTTTACTTTAATAGGACACTCGTAAAAATGCATATTGGCCAATTTAAGGATTTTTCGAATTTCAACATTTAAGGGGGTGAAAAGACCTTAAATGTGTTTCCAATCAATTATCGATATCTTTCGAACCCTTCGGGATAGAGAGTTGATATTCACTTCAAAATATTGCTTACGTAAATACCCAAAAAGCAGTTTTAGGTTTTTTTGAAATTCGACCCCCAGGCAGTAAAAAGGGGCAAAATGTGTTTTTTATGAATCATCTATATCTTTGAAACACAATTGGCTATCGTCGTGATTTTACCTTTAATTGGTTACTTTTACAAATATCTATGACAGGACTCAAAGACGTTTCGAAATTCTGTATTTAAAGGGGTGAAAATACGTGAAATGTGTTTTCGATTATCCTTCCATATCTATCGAATCAATCGAGCTATCGAAGTGCTCTTTGCTTTAAATTGGTGCTTTTGTAAATATTTCAACTATCATTTAAAATATACTTTCTGAATTCCGCCCTAAACTGGTTAAAAAAGGGGTAATGTGAGTTTTCGACTCACATTCGATATATATCGATCTCATAGCTTTTTATACAGCGACGTAATTTTTGTTTAGAATTGATGCTTACTCAAATACCAAAAATGTTATTTCAGGAATTTTCGAAATTCGCCACCTAACGACGTGAAAAGGGGTGAAAAGTGGTGAAAAGCGTTTTCAATTAATCGCCGATATATCTTGAACCCAGCTGGCTAATGTTGTGTGTTTTACGTCAACGAGATACCAATAAAGTATTATAAAACGTGATTCAAGAGTTTTTCATAATTTACTCTCTTAGGTGGTGAAAAGACCTTGAATGTGTTTTAGATAAATCCTCGATATCTATCGAACCCGTTGAGATATACAATTAATTTTTGCTTCAGGATGATGATTACAGAAATTATCGCAAAACGGTTTTCAGATTTTTCGAAATTCGATTTTTCAATACTGCGCAGGGGTGACATGTGTTTATTTAGTGAATGATCGATTTTGATTCGACTGAACGGGCTAGCGATGTGATTTACACTTCAGTTGGATACTTATACAAATGTCTAAGATGTAAATTTGAAATATTTCGAAATTCGATACCTAAAAGGGTGAAAAAGTACAAAATTAGTTTTCCATCAACCCACGATATCTATCTAACCAGTAGCGATATTGAGGTGTTGTTCGCGTCAGAGTGATGCTTACGTAAATATTAAAAAAAAATATGTATGTATTTTTTTCTTTGTAAGAAACGTGATTATTAAGAATAAAACTAAGTTGGTCAATATTCAAGGCAGACGATCCGAAAAGCAGGAACGAGCAGCGAGAAACAACCTATACAGGAGTTTAACTCTACAGTAACCTATCGCGACGTGGTGTTGTACAACCTCTATGAGCCCAGGACACAGATATTTTATTAATTTTTTTTAATAAAATGTTATTTTCATGAATTATTTCGACGTTACATGACGCAGTTGTTTGTTACTCAGGTCTAAATTCCGGCAGGTTCTGGGCTCGAATTCCGTTAAAAGCTACGTGCGAACGTTCAATTCTGACACACAATAACTACAAGGCAGATCGAATTAGTTTAATTTACATGTAGTCGTTTAAAAGGGGTGAAATTGCAGTTCGCATTACACTTAGGTTCCTCTACAACATCAGCTGACATATCATCGGTATACTGCCATAAGTGATTAAGTCATTAATGTTATTTTGTTTAAAAACACTATTAAATTGTAGATATTAACAAAAATGTGGTACGTTTCTATACTGTGACGCAACAGTACGAAATGACGAATATATTTAAAACTTGGGCAATTGTTCGTGAACAATATATACATATTCCTAGCATTTTCATAATTTTATCTCATTTTGATTGGTCATTTTTGGCAGTAATACGACGATATATCATATAACTAATATTAAGTTTGCTGTACCAAATACGTTTCCGTGAAACCTTTACTCACTGAAACTTTGTAATAGCAATACAGTTCCAGTGAATATGTTGAAAATATATCATTGAGGGCACCGTCACCAATGGATGTATACAGGGTAAATAAGATGTTTTTCATTCGATTCACCTCTTACCTTAGGTGTCTGTAACTACCCCAGAGCGTCAAATAGGCAGGGCTATAAATAAGGTCCAGGCGAAGTCGCCGTTAATGTCAGGGACAAATTTAAGACTGCTTTTCGCGTGGACAGCTATAGCTACTTATCCTGCTGCAGAACTAGCCGCTTGGACATTCTAACATTTGATAACTGAAGTACCAATCTTGTGTACAAATAGGTTTTTCAATTCAAGTAAATATTACCAGCAGTTGCGAATAATACTCGCGAGCAAAGCCGCGGGGGGCTGCTAGTTTCAAATAAATTACAAATAAACGGAAAATCTGAACTAATGTAAACATTTATTGCTCTTGTACTAGAGGTTAGACTCTATCAGCAATTAACTGTATGTAACTTATGTAGAGACCGAAAAAATTCGCGGGTTCACTAACCTGTATGCTAACATTCAAGAAGATCTATTTACTGAAGAAAATAACAGCTGCTCATTGGCTGCTCGCTGTAGGTCTACACTTAACTGCTTCTTTGTTATTACTTGAAGCTTGTGCCTAAAATGAAAACGCGAATTTTTCAGGTTATATATATATAGCCTATATATATATATATATATATATATATATATATATATATATATATATATATATATATAATCGTCAAGTCACTTCTGTCGTGCCTATGTTAATTAGATATCAGATTCCCCAGCATTTAGAAATGAAAAAAAAATGTATTGAATTAATTTAGTTTTTGCACACAGCATGTTGCAAATAAAGGCTCTTATCTCATGATCCTTTTGATATTTGTTTATTTCACATGACCCCTACGGGATACAAAGAAATCCTTCGTACAGTGTTTGTTTTCCATATGCTGAATTTGTAAGACGTTTACTCAAATAAGAGGAAACTCACGGAAAACTATTTAATAATGAAATACGATAGATGTTTAGTTTTCGATGTGTGTCTACTGTTTCTCTTGCTACGATTGCGAAGCAAAATTAGCCAATCGTTGAATTTTTTTATAGGTTAGTGATTATAAGTGAAAAAATTTATACCAGCTATTTTAGTGGCGAACAGTTTTATGATTTTTCCTGTTCCAGCCTCATGGAGTCTTTCAGTATAGCTGGTGAGAACTTAATTGTTCAATATGAAAAGTAATTACAGACGATGCAATTTAACCTGGAAAACTAGAAAACCCCGTGAACAAAAAACAAAAGAATATTAATTAAATAAAAAATATAACTGTTTCCCTGGCTCAAGAAATTTATAACACAGTTATTTTCAATTGATGTACAATTTATTTCACCGACCAACAGGAAAAGTGAGCTGGGTTAAGATCGGCATGAAACAGGTTGGCTTTACCATACTAAGGGATGATGGTCGTTGATTCCTGCTCAGTATCAGAGTAACCGCAGGTATCAGCCGCTGGTTCATGCACTCGGTCGAAAGACCGGCGGAATTAACCTTAGTAGCAAATACAATCATTTTTCAGTTGGCCAACTGTTGGCAGAAGCGGCAAACGTTCGCTAGTATGATGGTCTACTTTTGCTGGAATGGTTGCTAATCAGGCCATTAAATATGTGAGTAGTTATACTGAAATAATCTTACTGTGAGCAACTTAGTTTAAAAAATACTGACATATTTCAGTGTGCAGTCTACAGGCAGACTTAGAAAACGAACCCACAAGCGTCTCAGTATAATAAGAATTCTTGTGGTACACTTGTGGTGAATGTGTGGGTGATTTCATTATGAATAAAGTGTGCCACATGTGGCCGCGGATGCATTCCGAATGTTTACTGCCTGTGGGCTGCTTATTACGATCAGATTTACACAAGTGGGCCAGTTGATGTTGGCTATTTGGGAAGCTACCAACCATGAAATTATGCCTGAACGCCTCTAAGGCAGTATCAACTTAAACAAAACTAAGAGTCGTTAGGGCCTAAAGACTCAGAAAATTTTTATCATACTGGGAGTCACGTCTGGACACAGGTCACCGCCAGACCTCCTGTGAACCGCATCAATGGGTGTTGCGCAACACCAGCGTGCACTCCGTGGTACACTAAGGGTAGAGACCACGATTTTTGGTTAACATAATTATGCAAATATTGAGTAGTTGGCTGGAATAAAGGCTTTAGTAAGCTAAGACCTTTCTTCAATCAAACAATTTATCTTTTTCGATTATGGCCGTTAAATACACATGCCAAGTTTTGTACCGATATATAACTTCTTTCAACAAAATATGAATTTTTGTCGTGGCATGTGCTGGTACCATTATTATATTAATAATTTCTCTTTTATCTTTTACTGTGTTTATAGTAATAACTATTAATATGTGTATTGAACATATATATTTCTTATAGGTTTTAAGAGAAAATAATGTGAGAGAGACGTGAAATTAAAAAAAAATCTCCAAAACATTACCTGTCATTATCTCACAGAGCAGTTTTCTTACTATGGACTTTAATCCAGCCAACTCCTCAGTTTGTTTCAATGCGTTATGTGCACATATGCAGCCCTGTTTCAGTGATTGGCTGTTTTAGAGTTCTACTCGCAAATCACAGACGTGTGGTGTCGCAGTAACATTGTTCCTGCTGGCACAGTCAAATGAGCCACGTCTGTGCAATAATGCACTCTGACAATAACCATGAAGTACAGCTGCAGATGTGCACATAAGGCACTGAAACAAAATATTGCAGAATACTTTTCACCGAAAATTGTGGGCTTTATGTGTCTGAAGTTTGGTGTAGTAACTCGAATCATCTGTAGGTGTGTCTGTGTGTGTAGGTGTGTGTGTGTGTGTGTGTGTGTGTGGGTGTGCCGTGCTCGCACGACCACTCGGCCACTGAAATATGTGAACATGTCGTAGAATATACTGCTGGAATTTGCAGTCTACACCCACATGAAGAGAGCCAAGAAGCTCGAAACATGTTCCGAGAATATATTTCTAATGTTTGTGTCGTCTTCACGGTATGGTGTTAATAAATTGGGTTTTAACCAATATACCACGTACAGTCTTGTGCACCACACGGAGCGCAACTTCTTCTAAATGGACTCTAATGCTGGAATCAAAATAACTGACGAACCCGACACGACAACTATAACACGACAGAATTTATGCAGCGACCGATGAAAATCGAGGTCACAGTGACGTCAGCCCAAAGAAAAAAAACAGCCCCGACAGCCCTACGAATGTAGAATCTGTTTCTATTCCGCGTTGTTTCGTGTTGTGTCTGACACATGCCACGAATTAAATTTATACTGAACAAAATTTAATGTGGCACGGATTTCACTCCTGTGGTATATTTTCGATGAACCGAAAATAAATGAATTTTGTTCATGCGTAAATTTTGCTTTGGGTGGAAATATATAGCGAAGAATAGTCCATATACGTATCGAAAGCTCTACAATATTCGCTCGAAAGAAAGAAATAAAACCTAGCTGAAGTAAAATATGTAGGGCCCGGTAGTTTTCGCGAAAAGAATTTTGCAGCACTTTGTTTCAGTGCCTTACGTGCGCACCTGCATCTCTGCTGTATGGTCAGTGATTGGATGCCGTAACACCCAGCGTGTGGAGGTTAAACTCGCAAATCACAGACGTGATGTGTGGCAGTTATCCGTGTACTGATTGGCACAATCAAATGAATAACGACTCTACACAAAAACACTCTGTCAATAGCCATGAAGTTGAACTAAAGTGTGTACACGTAAGACACTGAAACAAAGTGGGGCAAAAATCTTTTCGCGAAAAATACCGGGCCCTAAAAATAAGGTATATGGCATGTTTTAAAATTGCATAATATTTCCTTGCATCTCATTTAATATCCAACAATGATTATATAATTTACCTTAGAATCGGCGCTAGAAAACTTTTTCTTTACAATGCTTTATTTACATATTTTCATTTGTTCTAATATGCAGGCTTGTAATCGTTTTTAATAGATTCTTCTTGAAAAAATTAATTAATTTACTCGTCGCAACGTTTCACAGACAGCCAAATACAGTTTATCGGAGTAATTTCGTCGGGAAATTGTGAACACAAGTGGTATATTTGGCCGGTCTGTGTTGTCAGCAGTGTTGTGACGAGGCTGTCATGTGGTCGTCGGGCTAGTGTGGCTCCAGTATTATTCATAGTACTGAGAGTAGCTGCCAACCAATACGCCAAATCGAGCTGGAAAATTTTTGTACTCAAAACTTACTTAACGGTGAGGTTTAGCGTGTCATGAATGGTTTACATTTCAGAAACAGTTGATTGTCCCATAGCCTCGTGCTGTGTGCAGTTGAGCAAACTTCTTATTTACAGAACTAAAACCTTCCCCAGAATCACTGTCTTGTGTAACCTTCTCGAACAAACCCACACAATTGTATAGACTCTGTAAGGGATTTTTCTGTATACAAGCCAGAATCAGCAATTATAAAGTGTATTGTCTACTTAGAAAAAATTTGTAATCAGTGTAACACTTAAATATCATGCATTTAGTGCTGTTGTCCATATATTTTTTTTAAACATAATCACTATAAAATACCAAAATAATCTACAGCAATAGAATGCCATTTAGAAGCAAGCTCAGTTTCTGACATTGAGTCTTACCCTTTCTAAGTAAGACCCTACAAATAGTCTTCGAGAGTACAGCATTACTTCAAACGTAACGGATTGAAGGATCAACATAAAAATGCTGGGGAAAATTTCTTGAAAAACACACTTTCAGCGTAATGCTGAAATATCGACTTACCTTATTCAATTGTTTTTAAATGGATGTATAAATTTAATTTTTGTTATATTATGGTTCTAATTTTTTTTTTTCACAGAAATCAAACGCAACCCTTTAGGACCATTGTTCCATCATATTAATAATATAAAGTCCCTCGCACTTTTTATTTTTCGTCAAAAACACACGCATTGGGCATTTAAATGCTCTTACTGGGGTACAAGTTGTTTATACACCTAAACAATGATATAAATATATGTATTGTTACATATATATGTATATATATATATATATATATATATATATATATATATATATATATATATATATATATATATATATATATATATATATATACACTAAGCAAATATATGACCGCAGTAGTAAGTAGACTTTGAGATATCTATTTTTTCCTGTATCGTACACTCACCGCCTCAGTGAAATAAATAAAGAAATGTATGGAATGCCGCCATGACTAATGGATCAGATCCATATTTAATTTTTATTGTACTAATTACAATTTATTTTAAACAGTTTACAGAAATGGCGTAAAACAGAAAATAGTGACGTGGATCGTTATATACCCTCCATTCTCTTATGATTACAGTGGTACTCTCTTTACGATATATTTATTGCAATAGAATTGGAACTGTCATTAGAACTATGTGATTCTGTAAGGGGTACACTACTGTACAATATTATATATGTATATATATATATATATATATATATATATATATATATATAACAGGTATGGTAATTACAGCAGTGTCCTAGACTATTAGAGGAATCATCTGATTATGTTGAGATTGCAGAACAAGTATTGTCAATTATCACAATCAAGTATGGTGGCTACACAGAGAAAAAGTATTTGTTGAGTTAACCAAACATTGGTTTGTATGTGTGCAACCAACGATGTAGTGTTGATTCAAACAAATATTAAGTTGAACGCCAGATTTTGTTAAATAAACTATGTTTAATTATTGTTTCAACATCTGGGTTAGTTATTACAAAATGAGATTATGAAATAACAAGACTGCTTTGTTGATTTAACAACAAAATGGCTGTCAACTAAATAATTGTTTAAAACAACACTACAACTTTAGTTGCACATATATAAACAAATATTTGGTTGAATCAACCAATTTTTTCTCTTAGTGTATAGACAACCCAATGTTTTTTGGGGACATACACAACAAGAAATTTCTTGTCAGCAAGATACATACACAACAAGAAATTTCTTGTTGTGTATGTATCTTGCTGACTAAGCATACTCTGCTTATATTATGGTTTTCGTTTATTTGTTTAGTTTTCTTTGACAGTCGTTCAATTTGCAATGGAGTACGTCCAAGAAACTGAATCCAGTCACGCATTCCCATTGCACAGTTCTTTCAAAGATCATAGCAATGTACATGATAGAATGAGATTACGCTGTAGTTGTACACAATCAAATAAGTGGCTCTTTATCACAAAGACACTCTGCCAATAACCAAGATTCTGCTTCATCTTATTAAAAAATGTTTATATATAAAATTTGCACTTAACCTGTATATTCAAACGATGAAATCCCGAGAGTTAAACTCATAGAATAACTTATCACATTCTAATATGCACAATCAAATAAGTGGCTCTTCAACACAAAGACACTCTGCCAATAACCACGAAGCAGAACTGAAAAAATTCACGTAAGGTATTGAAGTATAACATAGTTGCGAAAAAATAACTTCGCGATAACCACATACGTAGCACATTTGCCCAAGCGTTTGCTGGCGCAATCAAATGGCGGCACGCCTACAGCGAAAGGAGTGAATGAATGAGTGAGTAAGAGAGAGATTTTTGGTCAGCGGTTAACATCGAGGTCTTTAGTGTTGGTAAGGGGTGAGATGAGGTGAGTATAGAGCAGTGCCGTAATGAAGGGGCGGGGGAACACAGCGAAATAGAAACTTCTGACATGTGCCGTGTTATATCGAAACATAAAATATGTCAACATTCCCTGCGATATAACAGTGTCTGTAGCATTCACGTAAACATTATATTGTTGTATTACTTTTTGAGTGGACAATATATTTAGAATTTACTAACGACACAAACATAACATTATTTTCCATAGCTGATGAAAGAAGACCGCTGTGTTCGTCTGTGATTTTCTTTACAGCCCAGAGTTATTGAGTTATTTTGATTCGTTCATTAGTGTTAAGGTGACTGTGGTTCTGCTGTGTCGTGTACAAACAGCAATATTTTCGTACCGTCAACTGGGGTTACTTGGGACTGCAGGCAAATTGGGACATATTTTTCAGGAAATTTTATTTCGCATGGTGTAGCCCTGAATGAAGAAATCATGCTAACTATCCAAGTAATATATATCCGATAATGGTTCCTTGTATTTGTCCTTACTCTTTCTGCTGCTGTGTGTAAAATAAAAATTCCAGAAAAAGTGTCCCAAGTTTTCCTGAAGTCCCAAGTAACTCCAGTTGACGGTACCTTTAGTTTTTATGTTTGTCGTTGTTTTTGTACTTGTTTGTTGTTTAGATTTTTTGTCACGTTATGTTGGAACTCCTGAGTATATTTTTGTTTCCAAACTGAACACAGCATTTCTTGGTTGGTTCTCTTTGCCAGCGTGCTCGAATGTTTCGATTAATTTTCTTGTTTTGATGTTTGTAACATTCTTAATGAATTACTTGCGGAATAGCATGTGTGTTCCTCTGCTTTTTAAGATGGTAGGAAAGAGAAGATCAGTTTATACAATGGTACAATACGTTAGTTAAATAAGTTAATTTTTAATTACAGATAATTACTTTTTTTATTATTTTACACAAACACGCTGATAATAATGCAATTTTTAACAGCTACAATGGGACTTTCAAAATTGTTTTACTCTTTAACGACAAAGAAAATCACTAACTTATGAAAGAATTGGTATACATTATGTTGCAAAATCCGCGTCAATATTCTGGGCAAACAATATTCACATGTAGAGGAACAAAAAGTGTTATGTGAACATAGGTCCAAAAACACACCATTTCAGCGCAACAGTCCTGTTGGATCAACTGTGGCAATTGTTATGAACTTGTGAAACGATATCTTCGGCACTTACTGTTTTTAAGAAAATGTTCAAAAAGCCCTCACACAGCACGAACACATAACTCGACCCGACTAGCAACGACTGCCTAGTACGTTGATGCATCCCTGGGGTTTTTCTGATTACGTCGCAACCCGCCTCAATACGATTACTAAGAGTTTCCTCATCGTCTACAGTGGTTGCATTATCAAATGCCTTTGAATGCTCCTCAAGTCTAGTGGATTCAAAACAGGGCTTCTGGATGGCCACGGAATAGGGCAAACTCTACCTATCCCACACTCACCAAACATTGCATCCAGGTGCCGTCGTGCACGGACTGAGAATTGCGCAGGAGCTCCTTCATGCATGTAGTGCATGTTCTGTCGTATATGTGAAATGGGACATCTTCCAACCAAACAGGCATGTCGATCGTTAAGATGCTTCGTATGTCTCACCATTGAGTCTCCTTGGCAGAAAATAAGGTCTTATTAAACAGTCACCAACGATGCCTAACATTGACAGAGAACTGTTGTTGGTGGCGTGTTTGTACCGTACTGTGAGGATTTTCCTGGTCCCAAATGTGTTCATTATGATAATTAATTATCTGGTTGCGTTTAAATGTTGACAAGACCGTTTCATAGAAGGCAAGGTTCAAGCATTGTCCGCCAAACCAAGGGCAATACGTAGGACGAACAGGAAAATCCGCAGGTGTCAGGGCCTGAACACGCTGTACATCGTATGGAATCTACATGTCTTCATGAAGAACTCTCCAAGCCAGCGTCTGGTCCACATTAAATGTAGTAGCTACTCTGCGTGTGCTGACATTGGGGTTCTCGTCTATTTCATGCAGGAGTGCCTCTTCCAACGCCGGCGTCCTCGCCCCTCTCGACCATCCTCTGCCCCGATTGACTGGTGTAATGTTTCTGTTTCTCTAGGACGGCGATGAATTGTCCAAATTTATGTCTATCGAGACACCGTCGTTGTGGGAAGCGTTCACGACACAAACACTGCTCGGCGCTGCCTTTACCATTTCCCGACCCACACACGAAATGTGCATCAGCTTACTCAGCATTTTAATAATCCGTTTTGAACCTCTTCCTGCAGTGATGCACACGCGACGCTTGATATACCTCGATGCTAGAGCGGGAAATGTGTGCGTCCAATTCAATGGTTCGTACGACGCTTCTGGTATGGACCTGCCTATAAGAGCTGTGATGGCGCTCCACAACATGGTACAGCTCGCGCTATCAACCATACGTCATGTATTGCGAATTGTAGCGCAGAAACGGTGTGTTTTCAGACCTAGGTCCACATAACATTTTCTGTTCCTCTACACGTGATAGTTGTTTACCCAGAATATTGACGTGAAATTGTGCAACTGCCTGTATATTTAAGAAGTTAATACATTAACGTAGGAACATTTTGAAACATGCTTACAGTTAGAAGCACAAACATTTATTAACAAGACATACATGACATGATTTTCCACACATCCAGCTGATGAAAGAAGACCGCTGTGTTCGTCTGTGATTTTCTTTACAGCACAGAGTTATTGGGTTATTTTGATTCGTTCATTAGTGTTAAGGTGACTGTGGTTCTGCTGCGTCGTGTACAAACAGCAGTATTTTCGTACCGTCAACTGGGTTTGCGCATCAAATATAAATAAATATGTCATTGCAAACTATATTATCACGCTAGTAAATCAATGTACTTTTGTATTAAAACACGTGTTTGATAATATCAAGCATTTTAGGAAAAAATAAAATAAATAGAATGGGTGAGATGAAGAAGGAAAATATTCCATAGTGGGGAAATTCCGGGAAAAACAGGAAAAACTGTTTTGACACGAAACTGAAGGTTGAATAGGAAATCATACATTTAAATATTTGTTTCTTAAGGTTTAAGGAAATGGAACAATACCTGAAAAACACAATACCTTACATGCACAGAAAGTTATATGCAAGCAAAGTTGAAGGAATGTTTCCCTTTTTAATCTCATTTAGTCAAGGGCATTCGGAAACTCTATGAAACAGTATTTTGCATATGCGTTTCCATAACAAGTGCTCTTTATTACTAGAATCGAATGTTTTATATTATAATACATACACCTAACTAACCACAAATATACAATGTCAGTTATTGCACATTTACAACACCTTAGACTGCATAAACAAAATAAATACTACTGCAGCTATTCTCGCGGCGAATAGCCAATCATGCCATAACAATGAACTTCAAAATTCAAAGTCCCATACAGGTGTAAGCATTCCTTGAATCTGTTCTATCTTTATCTCAATCAATGAAGTGACATATATATCACAACTGGTCTATATCAGTTCTTTTTCCGTAAGATATAGAATCAATTCCTGTTTTATCTCACCCATTCAATAAGATACAGCATTTAAACCTGTAGTGGCTAAAATTGCTTTAACTATAAAGAACAAATTATAATAACATTTATAACTAAATTTTTTAGACACTAGTACTAACCCTATATTTTTTTGACTACCAAAATTATGATACATCTTTTAAAAATTATATAATTCGAATAATAAAAAATAATACAGAGCAATAGCTAAATTCTTATTTTCTGAAATCATATGTTGATATTTCATTTTAAATTTTAGGTAACATATATTTGTTAATCTAAGAATAATTGTAACATGTGTTAAAAATGTTCGACGACTAATTTCGTAAGATGTTTATTACTACAAACTGTTTCGTACATGGCAGTTACGATCAACAATCTTATGAAAATACGCGACTATCTAGCATACAAACCAACCAAACATATTTCATGTCACGTAACATTTTTAATACGCTTTTTTTAGACAGCTGAACCGTAGGAAGCCCTATCATATAGCATAATGATTTCTCACACTGTAAAAAAATTGTACTTTTACAAAGGAAAGCCTTGGAAACCCAGTTGCCAAATAAATTCCTTGTAAAACTACAATGGTTATCATTGTAATACACTTTATTCCAGAAAAAATACTGTTCAAAGTTTGTGATCTTTGCTTAAGTAATTTCCGGCGAACTTGCGATTTTTGCAGGCTACTCATTTTTTTCTAAGTTTTTTGCAAACAAAATCCTTTAAACGTTGTAAACTAATAATTTTACAAGGAATATTTTCAACATTTACAAAAGTTTGTACAGCGACGGAAAAGTGCCATATCATATTTTACAAAAATAATTTACAGTGCAGGAACTGTCGGCATAGGTACAAGGAATTAATTTGTAGTGTTACAAAGTTTACCTTTCTAACTTCATAAATTAATGATTTTACAAGGATATTCTTTGTACTTTTACAAGGACTTGTAAAAGTACAAAGAATATCCTTGTTAATTTTACAAAAAAATTTTAGAGGTCGCCAAAAACTTACACCACAATTGTTTGTTTTCTTCTTTTCTTGTAGTAACATGAATTCCTCACACGTCCTTTCTGTGATTGTAAAGTGGCTAAACTTAAAATTAAGTTTTATTTCTGGCTTGCGGGTATGTATTGTGGAGATCTGTGCACATAGTTTACAGTAACGATAATTAAAAACAGTCGTCAGTGTCTTAAGGTTTACCTGCGTTCTAGTTAGAGTGGCAACAAAAAAAACGTATGGCAAACTATTGTTTTAAAACGAACTTCTACTTTCCTACTTTCCTTATTTTCACGCCTAAGATTATATCTTGTACGTGAACTTTACGCAAGAATTTCAAAACAAAATGTTTAAAACATATACCTTACAGTGCATTGTAGCCTTATGAAGACTAAACGTATTTGTAGAAAGTACTTTATAGACTTCATGTTTGCAAGTACACTATTTTCTCAAGTAAAATTGTTTCCCATACATTATTTAACCAGCTATTAAAATATCTTTGACGTGAAATACATGTTACGTGGAAATGATTAATTACGATTGAGGCTATAGTTTACATAACACAAAGTTTAGTGAATATAAAATAAATAACGTTTTAGAAATCAGTTTGTGGCTGCGACTAATCCATGTATGGAAACATACGCAACCGATAACATAGGTAAATAATGTTACTTCATTGTTGGTGTCAATGGCTTAGTGGGTGACTGCAGGTAGCTTTATAAAATAATTAAATTGCAGCCAGAAATATTACAAAACTATTCTAGAATAAAGTTAATAAAATTCAGTAAACATGCCTTGGATAGGTTTATTTATTTATGTCATCACAGTTTGCGCATTATGCTTACAGTGGCTTGCCAGCGAATGTTTAAGAACATCACAGGTTCGTAATAGATAGGGACAGAAAAATTTCGCGTTTTCTTTTCGGTAGAAGCTATAATTAAAACAACTGTACGTTTGGATCAATTTTGCAATTGGCTCTCAACACGTTCTAGAGGGTGTACAGCCAATAACAAAGAAGCTATTAAATGCTGTAGCAATAATGAGGAATTACAGTGTCAACTAGCAGCCGATGGTCAGATGTTCTTTGCTTGAGAACACAGAAGTTCTTGGTGGCTAACCTACAGGTCAGAGAATAAAAAAACTTTCCTGTCTCTAGTAATAGGTAATCTGGCTCATAAAGCTATACGCGACATGCTCTAGACTCAACAATTGTGTCTGGAAACTACGTTAGAAAGGGTCTAGAGCTGAACGCTCACAACGACTTGCTACGCAATTACAATGAGCATTCATATATTGAAGGTATATTTAATTATAGCGCTCGAAAGCTTACAATCCAAATATTTTTAACGTTTACCAGGGAAGTGTGCAAAATGAAAAAATATAAGACATTCTTCAAATATTTAGCATAAAAAAATTAAATGACGTTTACACAGTATATGATGAGTAGCGGCAATGCTATTCTCGTCTAAATTCCAAATCTGCAACAAACATTAAAATTTCTAGTAACTGACACTCATAAATTGCTTGCGCATTTTTTAAAAAATTCTCAGTTGTGTAGTAGGCATATGAGACAACATCATTAAGCACAAAAGAAATACACGAAAGAAATTATACGCCTATTTTAACGTTCAAAGATGTAAATACCACCCGACTGGCGGTTTTCTCCCATTGACAAACCAAAACCTCAAATTGTTACACATTTACGTCTAATTTTATGACGATTAACTTACGTTGTGGTCACATACATAGCTGATCAAAGGTTTTCAACAGTATTAAGTAACGAATATACGTACTAACACAGTTATGTAGGTAATTCATTGTAAAGTAAGCAGCTCTGAAGTCAAGGTAAATTTTTTCTTCTTGGCCAATTTGTATTTTTACGTAACCGTGAATGTCTAGGTATCAAATACAGTAAACCACTTTTATTTTAACCAAATGCTTATGTGTGAAACCATAAAATAAATTTTGTAACTACTATTCTCAATAACGTTTTAAACTAATTACATCTCCAACATTACAAGTATAGTAAAGAGAAAAATTACTAACGGGAAAAGTAAAAACCATTTATTCACGCATTCACGTAAAACGCAAACACATTCAAAATTTGTCTAAAGGAAAATAAGTTGCTGTTTTATACGTTGTTGAAGACGAAGGACCCAGTGTTATAGTGTTGCATTAAAAAGACGAATAACTAAAACACTGTCCGATTTTCATGCATATTTAAGACTAAAATAAGATTACAAACATTATATTTCAATTACTCACCAAAGTTCAGCTATAAATAAGTTAGTTTCGTGCATGCAGCCTGACGTAAATAAATAGGTTCGATGCCAGAGCAAACTCATTAATGCGATCTTTCCATTAAAAAAAAAAATGTTTATTATTTTCGTAGACGTTATTCAACTAAATGATTTCGAATAAAAAATTCACTTCCACATCAGCAGTATTGCGAGGTGACGATTATATAATTCTTGCGACTACAAATGCTGTATGCATTGGAAATAGTATACCTCGGTAGGCCTTTGTCATTCCATACAAGAAATAATGCCTCGCGAACAAAGTCACAAGTTGTTTTTTGTAAGAAACTTTTTCGTGGTATATATCTGTATATAAAAATTAACACTGACTGACATATCAAACTGCAGCCCAAACAACTGAACCTAGAATCGTGAAATTTTTTGTGTGTCCCCCTCCCCCCCAGGTCGAAGGCGAGCACTAAAAAGGGATTTTACGAAATTCGACCTCTAAGGGGGTGAACATTGGTGAAATTTATTTCCGAAGAAACGTCAATAGAGCTCGAACCCGACGGCCTTTCGTCGTGATTTTTACTTTTATAGGACACACATAAAATGCAAATTGGCCAATTTAAGGATTTTTCGAAATTTAACAATTAAGGGAGTGAAAAGACCTTAAATGTGTTTCCGATTAACTATCTATCCCTATCGAATCCTTCGGGATAAAGAGTTGGTATTCACTTCAAAATGTTGCTTACGTAAATACCCAAAAAGTAATTTTAGGATTTTTTGAAATTCGACCTCCAAGCAGTACAAAGTTTGGGGTACGAAACACGTTTTCGTGAAACCTTTTCCCAACAAAACTTTCTAATGGCATTAAACTTCAAGTGAATATTTTGTAAAAAAAATATGTAATTGAGGGCACCGCCACCAATGGTTGTGCGCAGGGTAAACAGATTAACCTCTTACCTTTAGGTATATGTAGTTACCCGATAACATAAAATTTGCAGAGCTTTAATTACGGCCCAGGTGAAATCGCTGTTAGTAGCAGGGATAAACTTTAGACTGATATTCACGTGGACAGCTATAGCTACTTATCCTGCTGCAGATTTAGTTCAACTAGCCGCTTGGACATTCTAACACTTGATGATTGAAGTATCAGTATTGTGTACAAAGAGGTTTTTCAGTTAAAGTAATTTTTATCAGTTACGAATAATACTCGCGATCAAAGCCGCAGGGGACTGCTAGTGTATATAAATTATATAAATTAACACTGACTGTCTGACTAACTGACTGACTCCATATCAAACTGCAGTCTAAACTACTGAAGCTACAGTCGTGAAATTTTTTGTGTGGGTTCCCTCAGGTCGTAGGCGAACACTATGAAGGGATTTTTTGAATTTCGACCTCTAATGGGGTGAAAAGGTGTGAAATGTATTTCAGGAGAAATGTAGCATTAATAAAGAAATTCGGTGATGTGCAGCTTTGCGTGTAAACGGTGGTGTAGTGTTTCCAAAGTGTGCTGTGCTAAGCAATGACTGTAAACAACACTGAGTTATCTGTAAAACATTAAATTGGAGGGGCAGGTAGACTATTCTGCCAATATCTTGCGAGCAATAAGGAATTAATTCTCAAGTAATACACAAAAATAATTAGTATGTGAAAAGGGAGATTATTGTGGAGTTGCTGAACCGAGCTCTCCGGTATAGGAAATGTTACGCCCAATCGACCACACGCCGTATATGCTAAGTTGTAAAGGCTAAGGGAATGCCTCAGACAAAATTACATTTAGGCAAAATGAATTTAAGTGAAACGACTTCAGGCAAAATGATTTTCAGGCAAAACGAATTTAGACAAAACAAATTTGAAATATTTTAACACATGTGTTTGCATTTTAGGCGAAACGATTTCATGCAAAACGGCTTCAGGCAAAACGACTTTAGACAGAATAACTTTAGATTAAACTAAGGTGAAAAATTAAATTTAGGCAAAACAATTTTAGGCAAACGACGTGATCATATTCATTCTTCCTTGTGTTGACGAGGTGGAGACATTTTTAGTGGGAGGCTGCTAATAATGTCAGGAGTGGGCTGGGCCGTCATTGGCCACAGGGAATCTCCAGCAGCGGTGATGGCGCGTAGGGTTAGGAATAAATATGCAGTTTCAAAGCATATGAGCTTTCAATAAATATGTGCTGGTGTTCAAACTGAGAGTAGGTTTACAACTATGGAGGGAGCTGGGATATGGAGACCACAACATCCCCCGAGGTTGAGTAGGCGAAGTGATTCAGCAGGAATTCTCAATTGTCTTCCCATTGGAACAGTAAAGGCAAATATAAATACTGACCTCCTTAGCTGGGAATCAAACCCAGGTCCCTTAGTGCTGCAGCCAGCAGCTCTGGTCACTTGGCCGTGCTTCCACTTACTTAACATTCTCTTATTTTAGTCAGTAGGTACACTTACTTCATGTTCATTTAGTTTCAGCAGTTTGCTTACTTTACTTGTGAATCCAATACACAAAGCAAACAACTACTGGTTAAATGCAAACTTATATCAAAATTTTTAAACCTTTTCCGTTGCTTTTGCATAGTATATGTCCACAAACTGACATATCGACAAAGTATCACTGATAATGCCTCCGCTGCATTAAGTAAAAGAGTCTGCACCATTAATCTACAATGCCGAATGCTGAACTAATTACACTGATTATACAAGCAATTGCAGGCTATTCAACGTATTTTAGCTGCCATTATTACACGCAATGAATTCAATAGGCGTATTTTGGCGGTTGAAACGGTAATAGGCTGGTTACATGTAAATGCAGTGGAACATTTCCATTTACAAGCAAGCGCGAAAATAATTGTTTACTTCCGTAATTGCCTGAGTCATGAGGGAATATAGGAATTATTTCTTTAAATTATTTTTTCACATGATAATCTGAAAATAGCAAGGTACAACGTGAACTACTTTACATGTACTAGATAAATTGCAAATCCACGTCTGCCTGTGCATTATACACAAGCGGAAATTACCGAAGAACAGCCTTTCTTTGTAAACGAACCTCGTAACCTACCTCGTTACTCAGGTAGCCAAAAACTGTAACTGGCAACAAACTATTTGCAGTGCGTTTGCAAACACTACTGCTACCGGAAACGCACAAATCCTCAGGTCCTGAAACGTTCTACCAATTCAACCGCCAAAAAACGCCTATTGGTTTAAATTGCCTTAAAGAATAATGGATAAGAGATAAATTAATTTATACATGTGTACGGTTAGTCAGGTTGCGTGGTGATAGCTTATGGAAAAGGACGTCGGAATTTGTTTTTATTTGGATGCAAATCAACCCAGAATATTATTTTTAAATAATTATTCGAAGTTGAAGGAACTAATCCGAAAAATACTCTAGAAAAAAAAGAAGTCATAATAATCGAAATGCATTAATTGGGGGGGAGGGGAGGCTTTCTGAATAATTTTGATTGTTTAATAATGTTTTCATTTGTACGAGACTTCGTTTCTTTTATAGGCATATTGTGCCTATATTTTACAGTAGTGATAACTTTCTAGCTTTCACATTTTCTGTATAGTGACATGTCAAAGCCAAAATTTGCACAAAATGGTTTTATACAATAAACGAAAATCAACTGGCATACATAAATGAAAATATTCCCACTGAAGACCAGTGCCGCGGGCTACAACTGGACATAAATAAAAAAACTGGATTGAATAAAGTTTGTATTAAAAAAAAAACGGTTAAATTAAAAAAAAAACAAATTACGTTGTGTATTTTTTTAATATGAAATATTTCAATGCAGTGTTTTTTTATAAATGTCCAGTTGTAACCAGCAACACTGTTCTTCAGTGCGAATTATTTCGTTTCTGTAAGTCTATTTGTTTTCGTTTCTATTATAAAACAGTTTTATGCAAATTTTGGCTTTTATTTGCCACTATACGAAAACTATGAAAGATAGAAAATTTTCAATACTGTGAAATATATTCACAATATATGCTTACCAAACAAACAATAAATTGCACAAATAAAAAAATTATTAAAATAATAAAAATTTTGCGCGATCTCCCTCCTTAAGATATAAGAACTCTTAAAAATAAGTTTACACAAGGCTTAATACACAACGTAATTTCAACCTTGAATATGTTATTTTCAACACAGTGTTGTTTGGCGCCTTTCAACTTAACTCCGTTCAGACCGCAAGAGCGTTCCATACGGGAAAAAAATCATAACTTTTGTTTGCATGAAACAGTGTTAATTCTGTGGATGTTACTTTGGAGTACGTTATCCTCTAACAAAAAATTTTAGCTTTGACAGCAGTTTTCTCACAATGGCATTTCAAAGTAAAATTTTGCATGTTTTTAGTTCGTACACCTCCAAAAACTAATCAACATAATTAAACAGAGTAATTCACAATTAAATTAAATGTCACGGACTAGGGCTTTAAGTATATAATAAACCAAATACAAAATATTTTTTAATTTAAAATTATGCTTAATATATTAGAATTATTGTCAAATTTAAGATTAAAAAACAAAAACCAGAAAATATTGTTTGAATGGGATTTTATGTAGCCTACCTAAATCCCTATCCAGTGACATGTACTTCCGTAGTGATATATTGTGTTTCATTATGTAGATTAGTAATTGGATGTGTATGAACGAATAACGTGCAAATTTTTACTTTGATATGCCACTATGGGAAAACTGGCTGAACAAATTTTTTGTAGTAAGATGATAGCGTACTCAAAGTAACGTCCACAAATTAACACTGTTTCATACAAGCAAAAGTTATGTTTTTTTCTCCTTTATAAATCTCTTTAATACATAGTACTCCGAATGACGGCACAGCATTAAAATACAGAGTTTTATTTTATCGCATGTAATTTTAAGGCGGTATCCGTGTTGCATCATTCCAACCATATTCAATATGCCAAATAATTTAAAAGAGACTTTCGAGTTACTTTTAATAAGCCACCAACACGCAACGTAAACACACTCCATCCTAATTGACTGTGCCTGTAACTGCGTTTGTGTGTGTCTATACATACATATACACCCATAAATATATATGTATATATGTATATCAAAAGATATCACGTTTAATTAGAATATAAGCACACATAACGAATCCAGGGCTGAATTAGAGAAGAACATGTAAGTGGCAAAATGCTGTACGATATTTTACGTGCAATATGGTAACACTGTTCGGAGATAGTCCCCTCTTGCACACCATGTCGAAGTATTATTTTGTGTAAGGTATTTCAAATAAATGTGTAGTCCCTTTTTTACTGCTCGGGACTTTAACCTGCAACAACAATATGCATAACAGTAGTGGTAAGTTATGTGTGGAGTGCAAGAGGGGACTAACTACAGTGCTTGTTGCCAAATTGTGCACGTATAATGTAATCATACAATATTTTACAACTAACCTTTTTCGTCTCCAATTTAGCCTAAGATTTGCGTGGTCGTGTGTGTCGATACATACACACAACCACATACACACTTATATGTGTGTATATATATATATATATATATATATATATATATATATATATATATATATTTATTTATTTATTTATAATTCTCGTGTCACAGTGTTTGTTTCCATACTACTTCGAAACGGCTTAACCGATTTCAATGAAATTTTGTATATACATTCGGTAGGTCCGCGAATAGGTGTTTATCTTTTTTCATACTCCTTAAGTTTAAGTAAATATTTTTAATTTAATAATTTTAGAACCCAGTCGATAACTGTGTAAGTGATAGCTGATCAGTTATCCCCGCGAGCTGATACCGGTCTATCCCCACCAGGTGTCGCTGCTCTATTATTATTATTATTTATTAATTTATTTATTATTATACCTCTTCCACTTATATACCACATCCTTACACACTTACAGTAAGTTATTTATGTGACAAAACAACGTTTGTCGGGGCAGCTAGTAATATTATACAATTACATAGCATCGTACAGATTCTCAGGATGATAAATTCGAAACGCAGAAATTAAAATTATAAAAGAAGAGTAATTTGTTGCGAGAATTCAGCATTCTTAATTTGTATACATGATATGAAAAATTTAATATCGGTGTTAATCTTTTTGACTGATCTTGTTCGAAATAGGCGCAAACAAATTAATTGAATACATACTGCAACATTACAAGGAATACAATGTGATATAACATAGACTTAAGATGCCTGCTAATAAAAAAATTAGTTTTCAAATTTGATGCAGTGCTATAACAACAGATTGTGTTGTTCAGTTCCATCTTTCGGAAACATATGTCAGGTTTCAGAGACACTTGTATGAAATGTATAAATGTAATTTTATTTCAATCCCCGTGAAACTTTCAAGACACAGAATGTCTGCTGCAGAGATGCGTTAAACGAGTTGGCTAGAAACTTTAACCAGATGAAGAAATCATTGTGATCTCCCGACTACTGTTCTAAATGTATAACAAGAGAGGCAGTAATATGGTTCTTATCGCGTGTGTGTGAGTATATAATATGCATGTACATATGTATGTATGTATGTATATATATATATATATATATATATATATATATATATATATATATATATATATATATATATATATAT
>PNEQ01100657.1:0-64730 GCA_003012365.1 Medauroidea extradentata | reverse complement strand
TTTAGGCTGTACAACTTTAGGCTGAAAGACTTTAGGCTGAGTGACTTTAGGCTGAATAATTTTAGGCTGAACGACTTTAGGCTGTGTGACTTTAGGCTGAGTGACTGTAGGCTGAAAGATTTTAGGCTGAATGACTTTAGGCTGAATAATTTTAGGCTGAATAAGGTTGAAGAGAGGGTTTTAGGCTGAACGATTTTAGTCTGTGTGACGGTCGCCCAACATTTTTAGGCGAAACGACGGGTACCCACTAATTTAAGATATCACGAAATAACCACGGTTTCACTATGTTTTTTTTTTTTTAATAAATCTATACACATCCTTAATTTAAAATCTAACTCACAAAATTTGCAGTGAAATACAATTTTAAACAGTACCCAACCCAAACCAGTATTATAACTTGACATGTTTATATGTTTTATGTAATGATATCACAGTTAATTGTGTCTTGTGAGTGTCAGATGGCGACAAAATATCGGCAGTACAGTCATCAAGATATCAGTAAAGTTGCAGTGTTGGTCAAAGATGGCTACTATTTTTATAATGCTGCAAATAAATGCCATGTTCCTTGGTCCACACTAAAGGATTTCATTACAAGGACAAAGGCTGAAGAAAATATAGTGCAGAGCATACCGAAATCTAGGAGACTATTTGCACTATTTGATCGAATTAGAGGAAATAATTTATTATTACATTATAAAATGCAAGAACTGTGTTTTGGGCTAACTTTGCAAACTTGCTTATCACTTAACAGAAACTACTGGCAGGAAACATCCATTCAATACAACCGAAGAAATTGCTGCTGAACTTTGGTGGAAGAATTTCAAGTCTCGATATGGTTTGACACTGAGATTGCCAGAAAACGGTGCTGTTTATAGGTCTTCCATAGCAAATAGGTCAGTCACAACTGACTTCTATAAACTTTCAACCAACTTCTAACAAAGTAGCAAATCAGAGATTGTCCAGATAGAATTTGGAACGGTGATGAGACAGGATTGTCGTAACGTTGTCAAGCCTTCGAAAGTGGTAACTGCCGTGGGTAACAAATATGTGTACCAAAGAAAATACGCTGATAGGGGTAAAAATCACACCATGCTGGCTTGTACAAACGCTAATGGCCATTGGATATCACCCATGATAATATTTGAGGGTATGTAGTCATCAATTATCAACTCAAAGAAGCGATGGTTTTGGATTAATAGTGACATATTTTGGAATGATATCAGCACTTCAGAACATCCATTCCACCTTCCAGGCCTGTTATCCTTCTCACGGATCCACATATTTCGGAGCATGTAATATCACTGTCAAAGTAAAATGACGTTTATCTCTTCACATCCCCACCTAACACCACGCATCTTTTGCAGCGACTTGATGTCGGAGAGTCCAACAGAACAGGTTTCAACATACTTCTTAAGTCAGCCTACTTCAACGCATTTAGCCCTGAAAACATTTTTCCAATTTAAGAAGACTGGTAGCAATCTGCCCATTTATGCCACACAACATTTCAGCAGAAGCGATATCAACTTAAACATTAACAGACAGAATCGGACAACCTGCAAATGAAGCTGAAGTGACAGAAAGTGTAGTTTAAAGACCAACAAAGGAAGATTTCGTTGTATCTCTACTCTCTTTATCAACAGCAGTCTGTGAAAGGAAGATGAATGGTAGGCATAAAATATATGTCAGAGAGAAATTCTTGAATACTCCTTTCTGTGCATGAACAAGCGGCAGCAAAGAAAAAAAAGGTAGGCGTTACAAACAGCGTTTCTCTAATCCATTTATCGTTTGGACTTTCAGTATAGCCCGGTAACAATTTTTTTATACGGAGTCCAAGAAAGAAGGATAATGACTGCGGAGCAGCAAGAATTTCTAGAAATCAGAGTGAAGATGTGTGTAAATACAGTTACAGTAGTGAGGGAACGAAAGAGAACAGGAGAACTGTGGGTTCAGTGCAACTTCTGCTTGACTTTGTACCATGCGAAATACCAATCTTCTTATCATATGCAAAGGAAACATTTTCATGTGTATAAATTGTCAGGGAAGTTCTGAAGAGGACTACGAGCTGGCAATAAATGTTTATTAATTTTTTATTCACTGTTTGATATCAGAAAATCTTTTTTGTATGTTTTTTTTTATTTAGCATTTAGTAAGTTTAATTGTATTTGTATGAGGACGTCACGTGTGTACTGTTGTAAGAGAAATTCTAAAAGACTGAGAAGTGTAAAGAAAATACCCTAATTTTGTGTTAAAAAATGTTTGAGTGTTTATAAACTAGTTTTCATATATTTTTATTTTGTATTTAGTCAGTCGATGTATTCTTAGGATGACATTTTCTTGTGTGAATGTTGTCAGGAATGTGCTAAACACTGAGAATTGTAAAAATAATATATCAAATATTATTTTAATTTTTTGTTTGGATATTTGCATATTTGTTTAATATATATTCTTAGTTTAGAGTTTATTTAGTCGATTATTGTGCTTAGAATATTTTTGTGTATGCCTGTTGTCTGGGAGGTTCTGAAGACTGAGAAGTGAAAAAAAATATTGCAATTTTTGTGCTAAATGTTTTCTTTTGACATTGGTTTTGTACTCTTTTATTTTGAATATAGTTAGTCGAATAGTGTAAGTAGGAGGATATTTTCGTGGAAGACTGTTGTTAAGGAAGTTCTGAAAAGCAGAACTGTAATAGGAATGGCATATTTTATGTTAGAAATTTTCTTAGGTAACTTAATTGAAAATTTGAAAACTATAAACTTTATATATATACATATATACATATATACATATATATATATACATACATATATATATGTATATATATGTATATATATACATATATATGTATATATATGTATATATATATATATATATATATATATATATATATATATATATATATACGCTCGTTTAGAACGTGCTGTTGTTATGGAAGTTCTAAAATACTTGCTAATAAACTTATTGTAGCTACTTGTGCAATCAAATAGAAAATTGTTCTAATAGATACCTGATAAGCTTTACCTAGTCACAACTGTATGTGACCTCAAACTTATATTTCTAATTTATGGATGAAGTTTGATTTGATTCGTCTTTTTGTATGTCCCTCACCCAATTGTAGATGTTAATCAACCTTCGTACGAACATTAGCAAATCCTTCTTAAAAACGTAACATTTTCGGGCTTATCTAATACGTTAATCTTTTTTTCGAGTGGCAGCGATTCACATTAATCCACATTCATACATCAAGAACCACTCTCCCCGATTCAAAACTTTTTTTAAATTCTTCACAATCTGATTGCTTCAGTGAAAGAGTGATATTTTGGCCAGGACGTAACAGCGAGTTTTTCAGTGCAGGGGAGAGATTAGTATGGAACGGCGCGGAACATACCGTTGGGGGATAAAAGAGATCGCAGAGTAAAACCAGCTGAACAACATCAACCGGCACGATTTATCCTTGTGAAAATCTGGGTTAACATTGCCGAGATTTGAAATAAAGCTGAATTGCATTAGATCAGTCATTTTGTAAGTAAGCACGACATGAATAACGTTCGCAAAGTTATAATATTAAAATTGTTTTCTCCCTATTTTGACGGTTCATCGGCTAATTTTCGAGTTAAATGGTATATACCGTAATCAGGCAACAAATTTGAAAGTTAGAACACTTTTAATATATAAAAATTGCATGTGATATTTAGGGTAGTACGAGATCAAAAAAAACTAAATGTAATGTTTGACAGTATACCGAAAAAACTGTGAGTTAAGCAGAGTTTATTGCTGTAGGTCAGACATTTCTAAAGGTAGAAAAACATGAGGTAATATTATTACTATGTATTATTTTGTGAACTCTTAGACTTCTCCTAAACCAATTTAATATTTTTAGAGCTGATTGAACAAGCTTTGATATCTAAAAGATTATTTGTCGTATACAGGATGTTCACAAAAAACACCGACAAACTCCGACAGGTGATTACTTATGAAAAAAAAAAAGCAGGAAATATGTATGACACTTTGTACGTAATCAAAGTTCGGGTTCGTCAATGTGGAAACTGCATTCAGTTGGAATGTGAGGACTTATTTGTCTGAGATTGATAACACCAATGTGAATACCTGACTTATATGTGCGTATGGAAACATCATAGGATATATAAGTTAAAAAATAACGCTAATAACTGCGGAGCCCATAAATTCTTGCTGGAATGTGATTATGTGAAGCCAGGACCAATCGAAGCCATCGTTGGAAGGTGTTGGAACATGTATGGGGACATGTTTGCAGTGTGCTGGGGCGTGTGTGGAGGGTGTAGGGAAATGTGTGGAGGGTGTGGAAACACATGTAAGAACATGTGTGAGGACATGTGTGGAGGGTAAGGTAACATGTGTAGAGCATGCAGAGACATGTGCGGAGCATATGAAATATGTGCGGAGCATGCAGTTTAATGTGAGATACATGCAGTTCTATGAGAGGTGCCTGCAGTTCTATGTGTGTTTCCTGCAGTTTTATGTGCGGTTCCTGCAGTTTTATTGTGGTTCATGCAGTTTTATTGTGGTTCATGTAGTTTTATTGTGGTTCATGCAGTTTTATGTAAGGTGCCTGTAGTACTATGTGTTGTGGGTTTGGGGACATGTGTGGAGGGTGTGCTAATAAGTGTGGAGCTTGTGGAGTGTGCATGGTGCCATGTACAACATTAGCGATGTATGTGTAGAGGGTGTAGTTTTGTATGGGGAATACACAGTCTTGTGTGGAGCCTGTGGTACTATGTGCGGGTTTGCGGAGATGTGTGCGTAGCCTGCAGTGCTTTGTAAGGTGCTTGCAGTGCTATGTTATATGCTTACATAGTCGTGTGAAGATACATCCTATATATTTTAACAACCTAGCATATGATAAAATCTGTAATTTCTCAGATATGGCATAAGTCAGCAAGGACATTACTGTCATCCTACACAACGAAGGAAAAAAAATTACATTTCGAAACTTCTCGGGGAGAAGTTCACCATACAATTTATTGGCAGTTTTCGTTTCATGCTCAGCGACCTGGCGACAACTCCTCTGGACTCCTGCTTACTGACACCTGCGGACTGACTCTTAATGACTGACTCCTAACGACTGACTCCTAACGACTGACTCCTAATGACTGACTCCTATGGACTGACTCCTACTCACTGACTATTATGGACTGACTCCTAATGACTGACTCCTATGGACTGACTCCTACTCACTGACTATTATGGACTGACTCCTAATGACTGACTCCTATGGACTGACTCCTACTCACTGACTATTATGGACTGACTATTATGGACTGACCACTATGGAGTGACTTCTATGGATTGACTACTATGGACTGACTACTACGAACTGACTCCTACTCACTGACTACTAAGGACTGACTACTATGGACTGCTATGGACTGACTACTATGGAGTGACTTCTATGGATTGACTACTATGGACTGACTACTACGAACTGACTCCTACTCACTGACTACTAAGGACTGACTGCTATGGACTGACTACTATGGAGTGACTTCTATGGCTTGACTACTATGGACTGACTACTACGAACTGACTCCTACGGACTGACTCCTACAACCAGCCTTCTAAGACAGAAATATTTACTCAAAAAACCTGTCACTTGTGAAACTTGAGCATGAAGCAATCTTGTTCGATAATCCCATCTATACCTGCCTTGCTGTACTTGACCTGTCGAAGATGCCCATGTATCGGTTCCATTATGATATAATGAAGGCTAATTACGGTGATGACTTGCAGTTGGCCTACATGGACACCGACAGTTTCAACTATGAAATACGAACAGGCGACTTTTACCAACACATGTTCACCGATCCCAACTTCCAGAATGAATTCGATACATCAGCCTATATTGTCGACCATCCAAGCTATGCACTTCAAAAAAAAGGTTATATGCAAATTTAAAGACGAATATAATTGCATACCCTTAACTGAGTTTGTAGGAGTTTGTGTGAAGATACACGCGTACAGGTGCTGTGAAAATGTATGTAAAAAGGCTAAAGGAAACCATAAATGCGTGATGAAGAGAAAATTACCTTCGAGGACTACATCAGGACTCCGAACAGAGAGAATTTTTTGTTAGTAACTGTACATAAAATCAGATTATGGAAGTAGCAACTATATTCCGAGTGTAGCAACAAACTGGCTCTTAATAGACTAGACGACAAGTGATGTATATTGGAAGATGGAGTAAACACTATACCACATGATACTCTGACTAAAGGTAAGTCGTGTTCATTATATCTCTCCCGATAGTGTCATACATCCTGACTACACTGAGAAGATCCGCACAATAAGCTTAAACGACATTATCTGACAAAGTCTAGTACCTAAACCAACGCTCATACTGCTAAAGGACTACAATGAAGAGAGGCTTGGTACACTAATAGCAGCTACAAGAATTAACAGTGTCACGAGAAGGCTAGCGAAGAAATCACGATACTTCCTAAGACTTCATCGGGAAACTATTTAAGGAACATCACCGCATCGCTGAGGACAGTTACGAATATACAGTAGACCCGATGTCTTACAACAGCTCGAGAATGTTATGTATTCATTAGTTCTGACACCTATGGAAAAACCTCGGATATTTTAGATTCAAATAAAAGAATTCAGTGGAAGTTTAACACGAACAGTATTCCAAAGTTCTAGCTACAGGCGAAAAATTAAATAAATAGCATATTGTACGCAAACATCAACGTACAAGAAAATACCAAAGTACTAACAGATACTCTGCGACACTAGAAACCACACACCGAAAGGTCAAGGTGCAAGAAAAATATCTTAAAACCAAATATTTAAACGAATAAACAGTCTTTTCAAGCCTAACACAGAAAACCGATATATAAACTCCGTGTTGGTGAGAGAAGGAGGGGAGGGAGAGATGAGAGTGGAGCGAGAGAGAGGATAATGTTGAGAGAGTGAGGAAGGGGTAGATAGGAGGAGGGGAGGGAGAGGGGAGGAGGGGGACGGATAGAGAGGAGTTTGGTGAGAGAGAAAGGGAAGGTGTTGAGAGAGAAAGAGGGTAATGGTGGAGGTAGAGAGGAGGAAGGTGAAAACAGAGAGAGATGGTCTAGCACATGTAAGTCAGTAAAGCTAAAATGTGATAAAAATACTTAAAAGTGTTACACAAGTCTAAAAAGTAATACAAAATATACATATATGTTAAAACATGTGTTATGTTAAAGGAAGAATGGAAAATAGTTTAGAAATATGACTTGGAAGAAGGAAAAGGGCATCATAGATAAGGTTAGATACAGGCAAAAAAAGTTTCAAAAATTTACATAAATTGCATAATGTACACAGTCATCTACATACAAGAAAATTACTTAAAGCAAAGTACGAATTGTTACTGTGCGACACTAGAAACCACAAACCAAAGTCTAACGTACAAGAAAATAAGTAAAACCAAATATTTGAAATGAAAAAATAATGTCTTTCGAGGTCTAACTCAGAAATCCAAACAGCAAAATGCAATACCTGTGATGAGAAAGAAGGAGGTGGAGAGAGAGGAGGGTGGAGAGAGAGGAGGGTGGAGAGAGAGCTGATAAGGATTGAGGGAGAGAGAGAAGAGGACAGTGGAGAGTGAGAGGAGCAGGGTGAAAGGAGAGAGGAGCATAGCAGAGCGATGAGGAGGGTTAAGGGAAAGAGAGAGGATGAGAATGGGATAGAGAGAAGCAGGGTGGAGGTAGAGAGGAGGAAGGTGAAGTGAGAGAGGGGACGGTGGTGATAGAGAGGAGGAAGGTGAAGAGAGAGAGAGAGAGAGAGAGTATAGCACACGTAAATCCGTAAAGCTAAAACACAATAGAAAATTCTTAAAAGTGTAACACAAGTTTAAAAAGTAATACAAGTCATACATATAAGGGAAAACAAAAGTTAGGTTAAAGGAAGAATGGAGACAAGGTTAGACATGTCACTTGTTAGGAGGCCAGGACATGTAAGATAAGGTTAGATACAGGAAAAATCAAATAAATAAAATACAGTACACAATTATCTACACACAAGAAAATTACTTAAGCCGAATAATCAAAAACGAAAAAAAAAAAATCTTTGGACGTCTAACTCAGAAATCCAAAACTGTTACATGCAATATCTATGAGTGAGAGAGAGAGAAGAGGTCTGGATGGAGAGAGGAGCACTGTGGAGGGTGAGAGAAGCTGGGGATGAGGGAGAGGAGTGGGATGGAGAGTGAAACAAATACTGACCAGTGGTACCCAAAGTTAAAAAGTAATATAAGACATACATACAATAGGGAGTAAGTGTTAGGTCAAGGGAAGAACGAAGACAAGGTTAGACACATGATATGTTAGGAGGATAAAACAAGAACCTCTACCACAACATAAGCAGCATTCACGAATATTTTCTCTGCCTGCTCCACACACGCCAGTGCCCGCTCTGCACACAACTACACTCGCTCCGCACTCAACTATGCCCACTCCGCACACAACTACACTCGCTCTGCACACACTATGCTTGCTCCGCACTCAACTATGCTCGCTTCGCAATTAGCACCACAGGCACCACAATTAGCACCACAGGTACCACACATGGGTTAGGTTGGATTAGTTTAGGGTAAATGGGGTAGCACTCCTAACTGTGAGACTTGGAAATGGAGATGGACTGATACAACAATGCTATCTAGCAGACGACACTGGAACCAAGACGATTGGTATAGCTACTAGCTCTCCTGGTGAAAAGACTCAATACCAAAGTCACAATATAAAAACGCCACCTAGGAGACGATCAGAAACTACTTGCAGCCCGACATAGAGGTTAACTGTATAACTAAATAAAATGTAGCTAGGAATGAAGACAACGGACAGAAACAAAAAAAACGAGTGGGTTAGGTTAGGTTGGGTTGCGCTCCTCTCGGTGAGACGCGGAATTGGAGATGGACTGATCCAATTGTACATACAAACCAAAAAATTTTCTAGCAACGACAGTGGAACCAAGAATGTTGGTATAGCTACTAGCTCTCCTGGCGGAAAGCCTCAGTAACAAATCTGAATAATCAAAGCTACCTAGGATACAATCAGTAACTACTTGCAGCCAACCTAGATGTTAAATATATAACTAATAAAAAAAACTATCTGGAGAATTGGGCCATAAGAGTAGCTAGGAATCAAGACAACATACAGTAACCAAGATGGTGGGTAGATCATATACGAATAATTACGAGACAAATACAAAACAGATCCGATGATCTGGCCCCTAGACTCCTGAAATAGAATCGCCATTACTCTACTACTCAAGGATCAGACTCTGCTAATGAAGTAAATGTATGCCGAACGCCTATACATTTCTCGTGGCATTGTAATGAGGTTTGGAGCTTCTCTCTAGTAATTTGGTGTTCGAACTCACATTTTATTTAGTCGTATTTGATTTTGATGTTTAGTTCCGAAGCTTCCTTCTTCACATCAGAGAGCGACATGGGGAATTTCATTCTAGGCCTACACAGACGTACGGTACACTTGTGGGTGTCACAGTCTCGTATTGTTAGCGAAACCACTGCTCCATCGCGGTATCTTCTCTCCATATGGAAATGTATGCAATTTTCACATTATTCAACAATGTGTTTTACGAATGCTTCTGTGGTGTATGTAACTCCGTGTGACACTACATAATCAAAGTCGTATTCTTTCCAAGGGTTAAATGTGTTTGACTGCAGGCCCCGGGTTTAGGTGCCTGGTGATCTGGACTAATTAAAATTAATCGTCCCCCCCCCCCACCAAAAATGCATGCAAAAATTTGAAAAATTTCTTGTCGTGCATTATTTATCTTAAGAATATGGGTGCTTGAAATTCGTAAAATTACAAAAGAGCGTAATTTATCACTCAAATATTTTTATTTAAAGTAAATATTATTTCTTCTTGTGAGTTGGGCTCATTCTAGATTACCGCCCTGGGCAATTGCCCAGTCTTCCCAGTTACAACCTGGGGACTGTCTGACTGGAGGTAAGTGTTTGAACTTGCTGTGGTAGTGGTCTTGAAGAAAGGTATACATCACACGAAAAATGTGAGCACTGTGTATACCATTCAGGAAATCCTCGTCTTTGCACAACGTGTGTATGTCCATTACATTTCTCTCTCCATTCGCTCACTGGTTTGCTTCCTGTTCAACAAAGTGCGTAAATAAATGACTTATGACCACGAATTTAAATCACTTTTTCGCCATTTCGCTGTAGCAACAAGTCGTTCAGTGTGCACGGAAGTACTGAGTCTGGACGAATATTAAAATCTTAACATCCATCTTTATCACATGACAGTTCATCTTGTACACAGTATCCTTCGTATGAATCGTAACACAATACCAAGTGAATATCGCCATCACAGAACTGAATTTGTAAAACTCCTTTAGCATCTTTGAAACATACTCTTTTGCAGCCTACCATTACGTCCGTGTACTGAAATGTGTCTTCGGACCTAAATGGTGAGTATGTAGTGTACTGATTGGTGGAATTCCCCCAAAACTTTACCATCCAACTTAGGAGGTTCAGGAAGGGTAAACCAATAGGGTAAACCGATCAACACAGTTTGTAGAGTTCACTGGTGGAAGAAGGTACACGTTTCTTTTGGTCTGTAGGTTCTGATGAGTCCAATAAACTTTCACATTTCCTTGGTTCTTGACTTTCTCTATTATCGTGTTCTGGGAAGGTGACCTTCTTCACATCAGTTGTAGACCACTGGAGCTCTGTGTGTGGCTGCCAATGATGAACGGATCAACTATTCTCTTCCTGCTCTAATGCAGGAAGATGACGAATTCTATCCGACACAGTTGGAACAAATTGCCGGCGCGGTAAAGCTATATATGAACTGTAAGCTATTCGTCGCGACTTACTGGTTTGCAGATGCACGAGTGCAAATGAACGGATGTAATTTTCACTGTGGTTGAACAAACCACGATATGAAATGAACTCAAAGAGGTACACGGCGGAGACTGCTCGTTCCCTTACGTGGGCTTATAAACATGTAGAAATGTGGGAAAGAGGTAAAACAAGTGACCATTAGAATGCGAGAGAAGGGGGTCTACGGACCAATCATATGAAAGGTTAAAAGGGGGGAGAACATATATGGTGTGATGAGGAGGGAAGGGAAACCAATAAATTGTAAGTACACAGAACTTTATTTAGATGATGGTGGAGGATATGTTAAGATATAAAATGGAAGCATGGAAGGGGGAAATCGTATGTAAACTAGTAGCTTATTTGGGCTATGGAGAAGGAGAGTGTATATAGGAAAATGTATTCTGACAAGAAGGGGAAGGTAGCTTGTGATTGGTTATAGGAAGAGAAATCATATTATGTGAGGAATGGGAGCTAGTTTCTTATTGGTCAATGGAAATGGTGGTGGGGGAAATCGCACATAAAGTAGGGGAAAAATATTTTTTACAAGTTTTTAGGAAAACGGAAAGAGGGGGTGGAGTAGTTTGAACGGGTTATAACGTGAGTGTCAGAAAATGTAAAGTGGTGTAGTAAAGCGGAAAGAATTGGGGGGGGGGGGGTGAAATTCTTCATGCGACTAACATTCAATTAATATAAAGGAAGGGTAGTGGAAGGGAGAGGGTTATAACACGAGTGTCAGTGAGAGGGGTAAGTAGGGGAAAGGGGGAAATTAATCACGTGACTAATAGCCAATTAAAATAAAGGAAAGTAAGTGGATGGGCAGGGAGGTATAAATTATTATGTACATGTAAATAATAGTGGGGGGAGTCAGTGTATTGATGGAGCTCGTCTGGTTAAGACTTGTCGGGTGATTATTAAAATATTTTTACTTAAAAAGATTTTTATTTAACAGTTTTTTATTAATAAGTTTTATCATAAAAATATTTTTAATTAACTCGAAACTTTTTCGGAAGCCTCAGAAAAAACCCCGAGATGGTGGCCGTAAACCAGATGGCGTCTGGAAACAAGATGGCAGTAATATTTTGTACAGCATTTTTTTTTAATTAAGATTTTTTGAATTTTTTTAAAGTTTTAACTTTTTAGTTAGAAATTTTTTAAAACTTTTTTTATTTTTTTGAAAATTTAGAAATTTTAGAAAATTTTGGTAATTTGACACTCAAGGTGAAGGTCAAGGTCAGGTTAAATGTCAAGGTCATCCAACATGGCGGCCGGAGCCGTGACATCACAACATGGTGGCCAAATCCTCATACCGATTCCTGCACTGGAAGGAACTATTATATTCTACATATCTTATATATATTTCAGGGTAGGTGAAAAATATTATATGAAGCTTTCACGTTTACATTTGTCCTATAAAACAAACATTAGGTTTCGGCGAGTCAATTCGTTAACCAAAATTAATAGAAATGTCAATTCCGTTACTAGCGAAAATCACACAGGATTTTGTTTTTAGAAACAGGCATTACATAGTAAAAACAATTTCATTCGAATAAATTTGCGACATCGAATAGGCTACTATTGAGTTTAAATGTATACCTCTTTCAAAAATTCTAAAATTAATAACTGTCGCTGTAAAGGCAAATTCAAATTGAAGTTTACATGAGCTCCTAATGTCTTCTTTGCTTTAACTTTGTGACATAAATATTGCTGGATCGTAGTTATGTTGACGTTAGAGTCAGATTTCACATGTTCAGGACCTACAGTACTAAGAAATAGCTAGGACATTTTAAAAAATATTTGTTTAGGTGTGGCTTTGTGCTTAAATGTACCGATCAACGTTTATTTATAATAAACATAGTTAAAAATTTTGCTGTAATTCAACATTTTCATCCACATAGCCCTGCTGGTACATTAAAAAATACGGTATATTGGTTCAACTTTGGGTAGAGATTTACCTTTTTAGACATTCCTTAAAAGTTGATTAGTTATCAATAAAAAATGTGTGCATCATAGTTAACATCGCATTTAGTGAAGACATAAGTCATTATAGTAGTATAAATGCCGTAATACTGTCAATCCCCTAAGATGAAACCTAATGACCAAATTTGAAAATAAATTCTGCCGGACAAAACATTAAGGCCGTCACACAGATGTACGTAGCATATACTTGTGAAGAATTTAATTAATACATTTAGTGAAAAACGCTAGGTCGAAAAGATCGCTTTGACCGGTTGGCTATTGTATCAGCTTTTTAAAGAAAGGTAGATCACGTACCAATTACACTCGTAAACAAGTTATCAGTTCCTCTTAACTACACTCTAAGAGCTCCGAAAACTTCAAAAAAGAAATCTGTTGGAATTTGTATCTTACTAGGAGCTGGTGAGACGAGAAATGGTAAAAAGATCGATAGATAAACCAGATATGCAATTATATGCTTATTTATAAGATCCTACGATGTGTGTACACATAATATAAGAACAGTATTTCCGTACAGAAACATTCGGTTATCACGACATATGTTTATTAACTAAGGAGTAACTGATTGTTTAAAACATAACAATGTTGCTTAGTAAGTACTCGTTTACGAACGTGCCGGATATAATAAACAAATAAATACATGCATCAGACAATAAAAAATTAAACCAGCATAATACATAATAAAAATTGGTCACATTAAATGACAAACTAAAAAACCTTAGCTCACGACAGGAAGAACTCATTGTTAATTAACGCAGGTTCGTAAACAGTTTTTAAAGTGTGTTTTGAATCAGTTATTGGATTTCGTAGTTTAAAAACACAACATAAAGATTAATTTTTAATTTCTTCATGGTTGAATGGGATATTATAACTGTGTAAAGGGTACATTTATATGTGTCAACAGTTGGAACAAAATAAATGTTAACGATTGTAACAATGCCACTAATAAATGATGAAATTAAACACCAAATTCTGTTAAGTGTGGACACATTGATTTAATTAGTAACTTTTAAATCAACTGAATATTTATTTTGGTGTCATTTGGTGAGGAAATGACAATCTTAATCTGGATGATTCAGAATTAAGGGTTTAAGTGTTTAATTAAAATAATGTATTAATTCTTTAAATGTACCCGAAACAAATATTTTCAGTCGGTCAAAGTTACTCCTGCAACCAACGTTTGACTGTTGTTTATAAAAACAGCGAAGTTAGCATGCAGCATGCGTGAATAAACTTCATTCACGACAGTGCACTTCGCTGCTCTTGCAGTTGCTCTCTGAAGAGGTTAGAGCCGACATGTATTTGTCGCTTCTTCATTACAAAACTGAATCACATTTTTTATTATTTGCCGCCCTCTGCTATTCATCACTTTTCCGCGCCTCTGCGGGCTATCACCACCTCTTCCATTTGCGGGTATTAACTGAGGGTCGATGATTTCCTAACAGCCACTACACGACTTTCGACTGTGTGTCGCCTCCTTATCTCCTCTTCCTTCCTCTGTGCCACTGCACCGCACCCCTGTGCCGTCAGACGCCAACTTAACTGCCCAATATAGTAGCGAATACGTGAACGAGCTGATCGCTGGCATAATCGAAGAAGATCAAGGCAAAGAGGAAGAACGATTGACTGTAGAAGGGGGAGAGATACAGCATAATTGCGCTAAACTGCCTGCGTGTTGAGAGGCGAGGCCACAGACCAGGCCATCCACATTACGAAGCTCGTTCGCGTCCAAATAACGTTCAACTTTTCAGTAATCGAAAATGATTTAGTCAGTAAATTTCATAAATTTTACAGTGTGTTTATGAACATGGAAGGACATACCGACGATAATATGAGTTAAAATTCTACATTTCAATTAATTAATTTTTAAAATATGTTTTAACAATGTCCTGTTCACTAATGACAGGAAGAAAATGAAGGGAAAAATATAATAATGGAATAATTTTTTGTTTTTGAAGATAGATGGGTGATACCATCGGACGAAAGAAAGAGGAAACACTATTTAAAATATCGATGCCTCTCTTGAAGGCATTTGTGAATATCTATTAGTTTTGTAGTAGGTAGAACAGTATACACGGCGGAGAATATCTCACAGGCTAGCGGGATATTTTAGCGATTGGACCCAGCATTTAATATGTTAATTTTAATTACACGTTATGTGTTATACCACACATTTGTTTAATTTACACTAAATACATTTCTTTGTGAATAACAACTAAAAACATCGATCCTAAAATAGCCGACTGGATGAACTCTGCTCGATTTATCAATTCACAAATATTTGATATAGCATATTTTTATTTTGGGTTGTAGCTTGTTTCCATATTGTCATGGTGTTCTGCACCAAATTGTGTGAACAGTACAACCAACAGGTTTCAGATTTAATATTTCGGAGAAGACAAATGGAGTTTTGCGGCAAAATTTTATACGATACAGATGAAAACTGACAAATAAAATTAGAGGTAACTTTAAAATAAAATAATGTTTCTAGGATCGTGGTTATCATATTTAATGTTCTTAAGGCAGGGATGCAAATAATTATTCAATTTTAGGTGTACTTCGAAGAAACTATTGAGATATTAGAAGGCAGACAGTCGGACAAAATTTAAGCCAATTGCAGCCTTGACTATATTTGAAGTTTGAAATCCTCCAGCAAGACTGTTATGTGAGAGAGATTTTAAGTACAAAGTAAATTAGATACGTATTATTTACTCATGCTTTTCAATTCGATCACATTAATTATTTAGCATGTTCTCAACAAGAATAAAGTGAAAATGAAGCGTAGCAAAAATGTAATACATTACAGTACTTTTCCGAAATTAAGCCCCCAAATAATAGTTTTATAAAGTAGTGATTATGCTGGTTATTTTTAATTTTTACGAGTCATGTTCATTCAAAGACATATTTAAAAATTCAAGGCTAAATAAATAATTTTATTTTAATATTGTAGCCAACCAGCATCGGTAAGCATGGTAGCTTACAGTATAAATGTTTACCAAAAGCGTATTACTAATAAGGTTTTGCTGATCTTGTTTCAAATGAACGTAGTAGAACGTTAAAACTTTACCACAACTTAATTACGACATTTAGTCAAAACGTTGGTGAACGCAAGCTAAGAAGGTAATTTTTTCCGAAATGTAAAAAAAAAAAGAAAAAATAGAAATCATAAATAAATAAAGGTAATATTAAAACATTGTTTAACAAAGTCATATCATCATGTGTGTTAACTTTAACAACAAACATTTAATTGTTAAGTATGTCAAATGTACTCAGTTTTGACATTGTAAAAAAATTCCAGACGGCCACACTGCGAGTCATACTAAAACTAGATATACAATGTATCAAAATTCTTTGCGGCAATTTATTGTTACTATAGTTATTATCTTGACTGATTTTAAGAAAAATAACTTGTTACACAGTGAGTTCTGAGTTAGATGTTTTTAAGTCCTTTATCCAGTTAGCTCAACTAGTAGTTTATGCAAAATTATTTGGCGTGAACTTGCAACTCTATTACATCCGAATCAAAATAACGTAGGTTAAGTTATTTATTATTTATTACATTAATGAATACCGAAAATTGCTTTGCATTAAAGTAATGTTTTGTAGTAAGTTGTGTTCACCAAATTAATATAATTTAGTGGAAATGAAACAGCTAGAGGTAAATTAAATAGGTGTTTTTCAGTTACAAACAAATGTATTGTGTGTAATTTTTTTCTTATGTCGTGCTATATAGTCTATGCCAAATACTAGATACATTTTCAGAAAAATGTCAGCCCACTAAATACAGACAAGAAAATAGTAATTTTTATGTCAGCAAGGAAAGATAAGAATGCTTGTGTGGCCAAAAAAAATCCCTGAACTGCGCATACAAAATATCTAGGAATACACCATTCATCGACGAATTGCTTTCTTTCGTTATGGTTTCGACATAACCTTTATATGGTTTGTATAAATTCATATCTCAGTTATGCAGTACGAAATATTTTTTCTAAGATCATAAATGACAAATCCACGAAGCAAAACTTAATCTTCATATTTGTACAAAACACACATGACGTTTTGGTGCAGCAAAGTTTTAAACAAATGAATAACCTTTCAACTACAACCGGGTATGTGGTATATTCTTACAGTTCATTTTGTCAAACGTTACGGGTACAAAGCGATTATTTCATTTAATTGAACAAGGTTGCAGGGTACATTATTGTGCAACTAATACAGCAACTTTTTACTGTCATTAAAGTTTTTTCTTAAGGTAATGCAATTTTGTTTATGTGAATTAAAGAACAACGTTAAAAACAGCGTTCCACGTGAAGGTATATTCAAATGATGCGACGAATGGAGACATGCGATTCCCGCATTTTCTGCCAGCACGCCAGATTTGTCGTCCTGTATTATTAACAAGGTTTGCATATTCACAAGTTACTGTTACGGAAATATTTAGCCAAGTACTCAACAATACTGAGTATCGGCTGTCAATGAAGTCCCTTAAAACGTATAATATTTAACATAGTCGTGAATTCTGTTTTCTTCTTGAATTTTCGTCGTAGAAGTTATAGCATTATATTTTAATTTCGTTGCAATAATGTAGTTATACTTATAATATATTCTATGTAGAATTAATGAAATGCCAGTTGTGCTAAGTCCCTTCCACACTTGTCCCGTTGTAAAACAGAGACAACTTAAGCAGAAAATAAAAAACTGCCACTTCGCAGCTTTAGGCTACAGAGAAGATCAAAAGGCGTTTTCAAAGCGTGACTATGTTTGTCTGGAAAGGGCAAAATTTCTGCTCGAGGTGTACAAAGAGCAACCCGAGTGACGTTTTTACGCGTTCAAAGTGTCACGAGGATGGGTGTCCTGACTATTCCTCGTTAAAACTCCTCGAGAGAAGGAAAGCCGTGGTTAGCAGAGAGAAGAACGTAAGTATTAGACATAACAAAACCAGCAGTACAATTTAACTGTTTCCACAACGTGCCATATACCAAATAAGTACGAAACGTACTTAATAAACAAAATATGATATTTAAAATACACTGCTGTGGTCGCATATGGAAAATATTCACGAGTATGTAACATATGAAGAGTTAATTTTAATTTCCTCCATGTTATAAACCAGAACAGCTTGCAGGTGTTTATTTACAACTGTATACTAACCTCTTGTGATCGGAATAATTTGGTCACATGACTGAACTAATCTACCCTACACCAGCAGGTTGTGCTTTGGAAAAGTCTTAGATTAGACACGTATAATTTATGTCACCTAACAGCCTAATAGATACGCACAACATGTTTTGTATATATGTATAAATATTTAATACGTGTACAATTTTCCTTTACACATAAGTTAAAGAAATTGCGTTGGAAACTACGTATATGTAAAATGAGTGGTTACTATGTATATGTTTAAATGTGTACAAGTGTTACAGTATTTAATGAGTTTTGGATTAATGTAATTGTATTAAGCTTGGCCTAAGCGATTACAAATACACATTACTGATTATGTTTATTTTGTATGCGTGATATTGAATAAAATGTCCTTATTATACTTAATTTTTTAAGTATTTTTTATATCCTGTTAATGTGTTTCGCCACACCAAATACAAAAGTTAAAAGTTTTAAGAGGAAACAAAAATGTGTGCAAGTTCGCTATTACAAAGTGACAAGTGACGATATAGTGGTTCCTATTCGAAACGTAGAAAATACAAATCGCAAAGTATAAAATAACAACTCCCTAATGAATTGGAAAACGCCCCAAATAAACACAATGTATTTTATATATAAGTTTATGGATACTCAGTTTTTGTGATTTTTAACTGAAATTACTTTGCCTTTGGACACTGTATTATTTTAATTTTTTAGAACATTCTTTTAAGAAGTTAAAACACGTGCATGACTTTATACACTGATGATTTACGGTGAGGATGATGGATTCAGTTCGATTACGAAATGTTTTAATACATGCTAGAACATGTAACATTAAATTCGTATTAAGCTACTACATGGGCGCATTTAATCAAGTCTATAAAATTGTAATGAAGTAATTATTATTTCATTTGTAAATCATGAATAGCTCAGTTATGATGATGTAATAATATAATTGTAACTTTCTGACAACTAATTAACTTATATATAATCAGCGTCTGTTTCGCCTGCTATTAAATCTTAAATATTAACAACTTTATTATAAATATACAGTATAGTTGTGTTTCAGACTATGGCAGCCACGATCGTGGTTTTGTCGGGTATTATATTTTTTACAATGTTACGTGTTACTTGAATATAAAAGGAAATAGCTGGGCAGCTGTCACTAAGATGAGGATATTGTACTGTTAGCTGTCCCCCGTAGCTGCTACAGAAGGTATTCTTCTAAAATGTAATATTATAGTAATCCGGGTTTGATTTCCGGCTGGGTCAACTGAATTGTTCCAAGTGGGGATAATGCCTATGATGACATTGGTCGGCGGGTTATCTTTGTTGTCTTTCGTTTCCTCTGATCTTCGTTGTCGCCCCTCTCCGTCTCTCACAACCTTGGCTTGACTGCCCCGTCGCGGCCGCGTCCACTACGCTATTAACATTTAACAACTTTGCTCTATACTTCAAGTACAAAAGGAAATATTTTGCCACGTGTAACTAATATGTGAGTAATTTTCCGTCGCAATGTTTTACACGGGATTTGAACAGCTAAGCCTGCCACACCACAGAATACTAGGCCTATTCCAAATGATTTCGCTAAAGCAGTTCGTCAGAATTCTTATGTTTATACAAGCCCAAGCCCAAAGAGGTTGAATTTATGAATCAAACGTCAAAGAATAATAACTTTTGAATTATTTCTCTACAGTCATGCTCACTATTAGGTAGTTCTGGAAAGCTTTACTTCTTTTAGCAACCTTCATTGTCAATTTTGAAAAAACCTTAAACAGCTTTTCAGATATGTTCTCGACACCTTGATAGGTTTGAGAGATACAGAGTTTTAGTTGAAAGTACATTTAATTTTTAACGCCCTTAGATATCGAATTCCAAAAATTCGGACACAACTTTTTAAGTAAATGAATAAGCTTTATCACCTGAATGAGTCAACGCGTTTAATAGTTATAGAGGGTTAATTGAAAATTCAATTTACGGCTTTTTCCTACCATATTTTCAAATTTCGGAAAATAAAAAAAATTTAATAAATGCATTTTCGTAATCTTCAGTCAGAAGTAGAAAAAATCTCGATTTCTCATTTGGTTTATGTGCTATTCAGGATTCATTAAAAATAGAGTTCCCTCCTTTATCACCCCCTTAATTTTAGAAATAAAGAAATCCTTTAGTAGTGGGTGCTTACGTCGTAAGGGGAAGCCAACCTCAAGATTTCATCTCTCTAGGTCCAGTTGTTTGGGCTGTGTCGTAGATGAGTGAGTGAGTGGGGCACTTCAATTTTTGTATAGAAATTTACTCATCACCTGATCTATCACGATAATCGATTGAAAAATGAAAAATTCGTATTTGCCTGTCATTTCTGCTGATAGATTGTGTTCCTCACAAAATAAACTTGACGTGACTCAGACTGCATGTAGCCTTGCCCACGGTGTAAGTCCACTGATCTGCCAGTCGCTTGACTACGAAGCGCAGCTACAAAAACCGCGTGTTTCGGCCTTCAAGCGTGAGCGGGAGAGACTGTTATCGAGCCAACAATCGTATTATCTAACCATGTTGTTCGCCCCATGTCACTTTTCTTAGACCGAGCTATCACACAGCTTCAAATGGCGGTCGCTAGATCGCTGGCCGCGGACAGACGACGAGCACACCTTCCCCTATGCACGTTCTAGCTTCACAACCGGCTAACTAGCGATAGCCAGCTCCCTGACTTATACACAATATTATATGTGGGCAGAGCATATATAAGTGAGCGTTTATGAACGTAGTGATGCATTCAGCTTAAGGAAACTTCCCCCTTCAGAACTCGCGCTGTAGGGGTGTCAGCTTAAGTCGTGGCGTAGTGGTCAGAACATTCGCCTCCACACCGGGGTTTCGGCTTCACTCCAAACGGTGTTGGTCCTGGATTATTAGAACTTGGGACACGTGGTGGATGTTACCCTTGGTCAGCGGGTTTTCTTGGGGTACTCCCGTTTCCCCAGCCTTTCGCGTTTCTTTGCTGCGCCGTCTGTAGAGCCTTATTCAATGTGATCTCTCAGGGAACGCGGCAGTTTGACTCCTAGGTTGAAAGTCTTTTCCTTGGCGAGTGTTTCCCAGTCCTAGGTTCACTCCCTACGCAACTTTTATTCTATTATAGCTCTATGAAGACCTTGAAATTTATCAGAATATGTACTTACACTGACAGAAAACGTGAGATGTAATGTTAAAGTACATTTCTAAAAAGTAAATTCACGTTAATGGCGTCTAAACAATAACAACAATATTATGTTTTGATATGCATTGTTATCTGAAATGTACAATTTATCTTAATGCTGTAAATATGTTACTCTCATAAAGCTACTATTATTTCCGTAGAGGGCATAAAGTGCTTCGCAGAAGGAACAGCACAATATGTTGCAAAGAAAATCAGGCAGGACTGCTACGTTCTAATAAACTCAATATCGTTGTTTGGTTATGCCAACGTACACACTCAGTTATCGCTGGCGTCTTTATTTAGGTAATCGCAAGTTATTTTTTACGTTAAAGTACGAGAATCATAAGCCAAGATTATTTTCGAAAGTTGAACTCAGAAACATTCAATTTAGTAGGAAACGGCTTGTACAAACCATTTATTACGGACTTTGGAAACTCTGTGTCATAAAGTTTAATAAAACTGGAACAGTGCTTTCTCAACATTTTCACCTTTCGGAGCAACACGGACCTAAAGAAAGGAGTTCGCAGAATTTTCGAAAATTGAGGTTGGGTTATACGCTACCATTCGAACAGTTTACGTTAGATTTTACAAGAATATTTTATAGCGTTGCAGGAAAAAAAAATATTTTTCGTTTTATATATTTAAAATATAATTTCTTAGATAGAAATTTTAAACGCACTACTTCTATAAATTTACTTACAAATTTATGTAGACAAGCATCTACGTCTAAAACACGCACAGCACAGTTATTTTACACATAATAATTGACTCAGTATTTTAGCAGCTTGCATATAGTAATTCTTTCACAGAATATTTTTCATTAAAAATGCCTGCTCCTTCAAAGGGACTGCAAGAAAATTTCTGAGGGTCAGTATTTGTACAAGGTTATTTACTGTAGCAAAATAAAAGTCGCAATAGTGTATACAAATATATCAGACGTAAGTACAAACTTATTTTGTGTACGAATAAATTAATTTATTGAGAAATAAGTATATGCTTTACAATAACAATCAAAAACTGCACCATGCTTAAATATACACTGATCAATGACTCGCAATATTCTGGCAGGTCCACGACTCGTAAACGACCCCGCGAGATTACGTATCGACGCCTACGAAACCACCTTTCAACTGGATTCTTCTCTATTACTTGTATAAAAAAATATTAATTGCAGGAAATGAACAGAACTAAGATCAAAATATTGTCATAACTAAAATACGAACTACCAATATTTGAATATTTACAGTGAGCTCTAAGCATACAGCAAAGATCGAAATCCGTGTTACTCTTAAATGCGGGCATGTTTCACATAAATTCCGTGATAAAAATTTTATATTTGATGAAGTTAAAGCAGCTGTGATAAAAAAGAAGCACGTGGTAAGGAATGATATAATTTTAATACAAAAACCATAACTAGTGCTGAATAGTACAAAATGAATTCTTTAATCTCAAGAAATAGTAAATTTTCATTAAGAGCCTGGAAGGATAACGTTATCTGAGTGGTTAATACTTGAAGTTTCCGTACAACGCCAATTATTAACAATAAGTTAACTGCATATCGAACGAGCCTTCTTTCCTCAGTATTGAGGAAAATGTACCAATTATGTTATGTCTTTCAATCATACTATTTTAATGTTTTCGAAATGACGGCCATTTTTTATTTCAAGTATAGTATTACATATCTTGGAACATATTTTGAGAATTTCATTAAACGTGGCACACATATTATACTAAACACAAAGCTGACATGACTTTTGTGCATTTCGTTCATCTTGTTTTCATAGATTCATAATGATTGCCACTTTTTTATTTTTAACATAATATGACACTTCTAAGTAAAACTTTTCCGGAATTTCATTAAAGTTGGTACATAAATGATACTCACGAGGTATTGCGATCATACTATTTTCATGTATTCAAAATGGAGGCCATTTCATATTATTGGCATATTAATGGGCCTACATATCTCAGGAAATATTTTCCTCAATTTTATCAAGTCTAACTACTCATTTAATAATTCGTAAGCTGACTTGACTTCTACATATTTTGTTCATCTTGTGTATATATTTTCATACATGCGGCCATTTGTCTAGTTTTACATAACTGTTATTGTTAATCACGTGTTCATATTTTTAGTATAATAGGGCACATTTGAGGACACATTTTTCCGAAGTAAATTAATCTTGCCATGCATAATATGCTCAGTTGCATGACTGGACTTTTGTGTATTTCAATTTATCCTTCGGTCATATTTTGAAAATGGTGGCCATTTTTAATTTTTTAGGATAGATTGACTTCTCAAAATATTATTTCCTTAATTAAATCAAACTGGGCACACATTTAATATTTGGTACGATTAATTAACTTTTATGTATTTCGTTTGTCATATATTATAAATATTATTCCTAGATGTACGTAAAATTTTTTCTTTCGGGGTTATTTGTACCAACATTGAGGAGAGTAGGCTTATCAGTTTTCTGGTAATTTATTGTTTAATGTACACATATAATACAAACAACTAACCCCGATCCATTCGAATAACTTATTAAAAATTTACCAATATATGTAAATTACAAAACGCTTCAGGAAAACATTCTAGAATTTAAAAATTTAAGTGTACAAAAGAAACATTCGAACATAATTTATGATGAACTTATGTATATTCTTTTTTTTTATTTTTTTAAGGTATTTGTAAATCATATGTATAGTTGATAAAACGAAAAATTACAAATCTAACACCAATTCGATTGGAAACGATAGAGAAAAAAAATACAAAAAAATAAATGTATTTATATCAACACGCAAATCTGAAATGTTTTTATTTTAATAAGTGTGTAACTAGATTTTAAAAATTACTTAACAAATGAAAGCATACTGCTACAAAATTCCAGGAAAGGATTTAGAATACGGAATATTTCTTAATTAATACTTTTAAAAAATTTACAGACAATTATATTTCCGAAGACATGTACTAAAGAATCGATTTAAAAATGGAATACTTAAAATATAGTGCAGCTTACAATATGGTGAGCCAAAACACAAACAATAAATATTATACCTCTTAACGCATAGCAAAAAAAAAATAATTATAATGTATGTATGGTAAATGTATAGATGTCCGAGAAATAGCAGAGAAAAAAATGTAAAAAAATCGATCAAACGTTAAAGTTTTCAGTACAAAATTTAGGTGAGTTGAAAAGAAAGCTTTGTGACATCTAACGTCTACACAAAACGTGTATATTCCTTTGTAGTCTGCAACACAAGAGATATTAAATACAAAAAACGAATTTTACCAGAAAAATTACTTTGAATTTACATAAAATAAGTGTGACATTTGATAGTATCTTTTTAACAGTACTGTATTTGAGAAGTGATATGGAAGACAGGAAAGAGCATACGTTCCGAGTATCTAGGCTTAAAGGAGAAGAGCTGAACTGAGCAGATAAATAAACAGGGGCACAAAGATACATAATAATTGTGTGTAATTGGAAAGGGTTTGATGCACTTACACAGTTTTATAATTTCTTACAAAATATTTTTTTAATTCGATTTTCATTTATATTTTAGGGGTTTACACAAAAAAGAGATACCTACAATATTTAAGTGTGAAAGTTAAAGGACAAAAAGTATATTAAATTTGCCAAAAAATAAACATAGTGTGTGCAAATATTCTCTTACGAAATACACTGAAAATATACGTCAATAAATCATTACATTTCTTAAGAAATAAGATGGAAAAATTATTGTCTCCGAGTCAATGGCGGATGACATCAAGTAACTTAATAATGCAACTTGTAAAAAAAACTGATGTGTCTAAAATAAATAATTAGTTAAAAATTGTAAGTAAGGCTCTATAATTCGTTAGACAACGTTACCGTAAAATCTTTTTTTTTGCGTGCGCAATGTTTGAGTACTGTATAAAACAAATTTTAACAATTTGAGTCCCGATCCAAAACTCTCACCTAAAACATTAATTAATTTATATTTGTTAGCAGTTTTTTCTAAGTACAAGAGCGGAAGCGAATCAAAACAAACCCATTAATGGGTTTAAAGAAACCAAGGTTTGTTTTATTAATTCCAACAAACATGCTCCCAACACCTTAAATCCTTAGTTATTATGTGACGTTCTTAATAGGAATGGTGATGGGGATGTTAAAAGTTTCAGTAGTATTAAGTACAGTATAATGTTATTAAACTTTTGGAAACTGTCGATGATGAAACGCTGAAACTCGTGGCCAGAGGACGAAGACTGTGTCACATCTGCATATGGCTTTTTAATTTTCCATAAAATGCGTTATTTGTGAGGAAATATTACACATCTTAATTTTGAAAAAATTATAATGCAAATAATGGGATATATGTAGAGGTACGTCAATTTCGCGGATTCATCTGGCAGCAGCCTAGACTTGTCAGTCGTATACATCCTATGGCCACAATCGATTATCAATTGGCTTATAACCATACAAGCAGGTAGCAAGCGGTAGCACTTCGCATTATTTCCTTATTTACTACTGGCTTGCAGTAGTCAAACGCGTTTCGTAACAGCCGCCAGCAAGTCACAGACAAGACAATGAAGTATACGTAATTGGCGTTCAACCTGACCTGGAATGTATCTGCGAAATTTACGTACCTCTAGATATATGTTATTCATATATAGAAAAAATTGTTTCAAACGCAAAAATAAACATAAAAAATGAAATAAAAACTTTAAGTGTTATCAGTAGAGCCGTGATTTTATGGCGAAAAGATTTTAGCAACATTTGGTTTCGATGCGTCATGTGCACACCTGCAGCTCTGCTACATCGTCTGTGATTGGATGATTTTACTATCACTTGCCTTGGCAAATTATAGACATACAAACTCACAGTAATCTTATTCTGATTGGTGCAGTAAAATGAGAAAAGTTTCTGAACAAAGACACGCTTCCAATAACATTGAAACAGAACTGCAGATGTGCGCGTGAGTCACTGAAACAAAGTGGGGCAAAAATCTTTTCGCGACAAAATCGTGGCCTAGTTATCAGCTTTTGAACGAGAAATGAAAACTAGAGATCTCACACTGTGCCCGACATCATTTTTTCTGGATTGTTCTGTTTTGTATTTCACAAATACTGAAAATTTCAGAAGTATGATCAGCACTCTGCAAACAGCATGCAGGCTACCATGGTGCTGTTTTCTACTTCGTTCCTCACATCTTCTCTAGTACACCAACTAGATCGTCTATTCATCAGTTCTTGATGCACTATATGCGTCGCTTGGGTTGGTCCTCTTAATGAACCGCTGTCCGCGCACATATTACCAGCTGCATATTAAGTAGCCTTGTGAGCGAGCGTATGTTCCAAGCAGGGCGCTTCTACCTGCTAGCAAGTTCTCTGCTGGCCTTGTTCCGAGAATATAACGTTCGCAGAACACGTCTAGATGTTCAAGACGTATTCATGCTCCAACTTTCGCTAGCACTTTCCAGAATTTACTCCACATTAATTAATGTCCAAACAACCTCTTCAGTCATGTTATGATTCTAAGAATGAGTTAACTGAAACTGAATTTTGATAGGAGGATGCAGATTTGATATTATAGTTCATCAATTTTTACGAACCCGTTCCCACTGAGAGCTGATATGGTTTTTAAGTACCGGCCGTGGCCAATGCCCTTCCCGTTTCTGATTTGATGTACCGAAAATGCAGACTTAAATGAACACATATGAAACTTTAAAACCTGCAAACTATATACCGCCCCCATTCCCTTGCGTTGTGCATATTGCATTGAATACATAATAAATTAGAAACACATGATATCTTACGTGAAAGAGGTAAATCGCATTTACTTTGATGTCTCTATTGTACAATCATTGTTAAATATGTAACATTACTTAACTAACACACAGTATATTTAGGTTTTATTACGGTCAAAAAATTAGTGCTATGTTTACCAATATTCCTTCCACGGAACTAAAATGGAAAGTAGGTGTTAAAATTAATTTCTCGTTGAGTAAAATTTTAACGTAAAATTTTTTAAACACAATTACTCGATGTGTAACTGCGAAGGAAAAACCTGCTTCATGAGAAACTGCGCAAATACATTATTCCCAATCGTAGTAATTAATTTTAACAATGTTCATACGTAGTATATGTTTAATTAAATAATGGCAATTTCTCTTTTAATTCCGTTCCACCAAAAATGTCTGATGAAGATGATTTGCATAGAACGCTATTTGTTTGAAACAACTACCTTCGTGGTCAATATGGCCGCCGGACAGAATCGTGAGTTTTATAGCTCCTAATTTATGTGTTTCAAGCCGATTAAACTTATTAATACTAGTATCTAATTTTGTACTAAACTTAAGTTGATTTAGTTTTGTTCAAAACTAGATGTCCCATTGCGGCTTCCGCCGCGTGTACTATAGAAAAGAGTAACTAACTTTTAGTTACGTGTTGATTGATAATGATACTATAATCTATATTATACTATATTCACTGTTTATCTTTAAAACATCAAATACAATCAGATTTGTCCAGTCCACTGCGCTAAGCGTATTTTAATTGCAGAACTTATTTTTTTAATTCATCTTTATTTCTCTATAAAACAGCTGCCCGGCTGCGGCTTCCACCGCAAAACAGCTGCCCGGCATTTAACAGCTAGCGTACTCAATAACAGTGTAAAGAGCGGGCGCAATACGCTTGTATGATGTCATGTAATTCCCATCGCAAAGTCTTGCACGGGATACGAACCCGTAACCCCACCCCTCCCACACCCCAAACTTTATACAATACCTGAGGTTCAAATTGGTTCAGGCGTTGTTGAGTTATGCGCTTACCAACACATTTTGCGATTCATTTTTATATTATAGATTTATTGTTTGTTAAAACTTTACTTATTGGTACACAAATGAAATATAACTAAAAGGCTTACATCCCGATTGTTGTCTTGTTATATTTTCGTTCTTCCCGTGATCGAACCTATGGGGCTTTTACGAAGCTAATTGAATAACACATTTCTGGCTGCTAAATTGTATAAATTTGTGTTACTGTCTATTATGAAATTTTTTTCAGGAAATTTTCAGGGTTATCTAAATAATGTTTGAGCGAGTCAGATTCTACCCTCCTAAGAAAATATTCGATGCCGATAAGAGCTGTAGAGGCTGTGTATTCGCAGAACAAACATTCTACAGAGATAATCAATTTCAAACAATGCCGTATATCAGTAGAGGATGGTAACGTTTGTGATGTTTGCTGCCGATGACTACATTTTCACTGTTCAAAGTTGAGTCCCGAATATGTTCCGAAGAGAAATGTAAAATGCTTGTTCTGCCATTTTAAAGAACGGCTGGCAGAAATTGAGCAAAAGTTAGTCAGCTGAAAAATGGGCGTGAACAGTAGAAAAGTGAAATTTTACATTGTAAATAAGATAATTGTGAGTTTAATATCCACTATACAGTAGTGACTAGTCGAAAAAAATCAAAGATTCATTCACACCTCTAGTTGATCTGCAGGTGCTTGACTCGATACAATGCAGCAATAGCTATACAGGCTTTTCTGACATAGAGGAGGAGAGAGACACAGAGAACACCCAGGACCATCTTCCCAAAACTGGTGTGAAGACACGAGAGCTTTAAACCAAGATACTGATTCTGGGCAGTAAGGCCTTGGAGACCACATCCGGAATGAACAGGGTGACAACTTTATTGTGTTAACGTTCTGTCAACCAAATGCTGGCCTTAGCGGCGCCACACAAGAAGCAACAGCGTAACAGATGGTCGTGTTGTTCGGGGAATCAGAAACACTGTTCACTGACACACTAACTATTCAATTTCCGAAGACATCTATGACATTGCTAATGCCAATGGCACACCCGCGTGCCTATCTGTAAAACCTTCGAGCGGCATGACAAACTATTCCTCGAGAGGAAGTTTCAGCAACTAAATGCTGCATTGAGAAGCTCTGTGGGGCCTGGTAGATGTGACCACATGGGTGTGATAGGAACATAGAGTTTAACAAGGCCAGACCACACAAGGCATGGCTTGTGTGTGAATTCTTCCAGCGAGAGGAAGCTTGCTAACCTTATTGCCGGGAGAGTTCGAGATGGCCGTGGTCCAAGCCAAAACATTCAGGTAATTATAGGAAAATGTTGTGTTTTTATGTTATATCACAAAAAACTAGCACCGCAGAATTCTTGCAATATTAATTTCAAAGTATCACATAACAACCACTAACAAGCTGTAAAAACGAACAAACTATCAAAGACTCTAAATACATATCCTATCGATCATGCTAAAAACAAGTATGGTTCTAGTTGTTTATGCACATTTCATCAAAACATCAGAGGGCTAGCAAATAAAACTGATGAATTATCTATATGTCCAAATGGTCTACGTAGTGATTTAGGTATTGATGTAGAAATTTAGTACTTTACAGAAACATTTCTAACAGAAGCTTGTTGTAAACAAATATCAGTACCCGGTTACTCTCCCCGCCACTATTACTGTAGATAAAATATTTCCAGAGGCAGTACAGGTATTATTGTAAAAAATAAATCAACTACTTGGCAGCAAGAATTATTTACTGATTGCGAAGAACATAATCTTTTATGTTTCTCTGTCGCCATTGAATGTAACACAGGGCAAAAGAGTAATTATTTTATGCATTTATATAGCATCATCAAGCAATTTCAGCGTATTTTTAAACAAGCTAAAAACATTCTGTACTCCAATTATAGGCGTAACACAAAATCATACTTTGTAGAGACTTTAATGTAGACTGACTTAAAGAAAAAGATAGTAAAAATAGCCTTAGTAACATTTTAAGAACTTTCAATATGAAAGCAATAGCCAACTTTGTAACTTCAATAGAATGTAACACTCAAACAGTCATTGATAACATGTTTAATTGCAGCTATTTAAGTCCAGCAAGCCAATGTCTGCCTGTGACAAATGGGTTGTCAGACCATAATGCACAAGATTTAGGCATATTATAATTAAAAACGACCAACAAACGGCATAACTTTCATAGTACTGAACTGTTCTCGTCCGAAAATGTCACACAATTTAAAAATATTTTAAACATTGGAAATTGGTCACCTGTATGTTCATAGTTCATTTGACCAAAATGAAAAATTTAACGGATTCATAAACTTTAGTCCTTCGCACATTATGAAAACTGTTTACCTTTAAGGCAAATTCGAGTAAATATCAAGCATAAAAATTGATTCGTGTAATAATAAAATATGACTGTACAAAGCCACCAGAATGAGTAACAATCGAAAAACAGTCAATAGATATAATACATATTGAAAAATACTAAAATAAGTAATAAAGGCAGCAAATCAAAAATAATTCAGTGGCGTCAGTAAAAGATCTGACAATAAAATGAAAACCACATGGAAAGTCATAAAAACTGAAACTGGTAATACATCAGAACTTCTTTCACAAGTAAAGCTTAAAATTGGATATAACCCAATCTCTGACAAACAGGTTGTAACTACTACATTTAATTATTTTATTTAAATACTGTAGATACGCTAACCAGTAAAACATCTTGTAGTACTGGAAGTCACAGACCTACATTCCAAAAATCAGAAAACCCCATTGTAAAATATCAATAATCTTCCGCAAAAGAAATAGAGAAAATTATTATCAGCCTAAAATCAAAACGGTCCAGTGGCTAAGTTAAAAACTAATGAAACAATTTGCTCGTGACTTTAGTATACTCTTGAACCACATATGTAATGTAAACATATGTAAGCTTCCCTCGTGTTATCTCCAGTGAAACCATACATGAGATGCATATCTGCCATTTTTGCATATGTGTAACGTCCCTCCAAGTTGCGCACCAACTGTGCAATGCCACCCTGACACACCACGGTAGCGGTGCTAAGCTAACGATGCGCGCGCAACTGTGTCATATGACCAGCCTTGCAATGCAGGTTGCATACCTGGCGGGCAATAAAGTGCACCCTCACAGGTGTTTCTTCTCAATAGTTCACTTAAACATATTGCGTGAAGGTGACTTGTATTATGCATTTGTAATTACATCTTTGAAAAGCAATACAAAATACCTACATGTTACACACACATTGGTAGGACCGTACCACCCCGTCGTTTTTCTCGAAGTTGTACACCACAATAGTGGCGGTGCAAATACTTACGATCAATGTAATCATTCACAATACCTTTCTTATTGTATGTTAGATTTAATTTTTGTTCGGTAAAACGTCGCTTTGTAAGGGTGGATATCTCCCTTACAAGTTACTGTACGATATTTTTCGTATGCAATGTTTTCTAACCCATTTTGGATAGAGCAATTGAGCTCTTCCAAACACAATGTATGTAGTATTGCCTATGCTATCCTGGTACTCTATCGCTTCAGACAAAGCTTCGCGTACATTTATTACGAAAACTGTGAGCCATAGACAGTTGCAATAAGAGGACCATGTTTATTACAAAGCTCGCATTACTCAATAAAACATCGTCTAATGTTCCACTTTCCCGATGGCACAAACGTTTAGTCCACTTCGAGGGTGGCCACCCCTGTTCTTTTAGTAATGGCTGAAGGTATCAACCAGCATTTGATGTGGGTTTGAAGACTATTATAACACAAATCAATGTTCAGAGTATTGTCGTTTTACATAACTCTGTTTCCGATATTTAAGATAAATACTGTTTTCAAATTCGATATTCTGCGTGTCATTACTCCCACTATATTACACTTAGGTACAAAGTGTCCTGCATATGTCCTACTTAATGTTCCACAAGGAATCACCTCCCTGCTTTTGTACCTGTAGTTCATGACCATCCAGTATATATTGTGATGGTAAAATTACAGATATTTGGATATTTATTTTTATGTTTAATATTTTCATTTCACATGTCAAGGACTCTAATATTTTATTACCTTAATTTGTAATATTCTGATAATTTCACTAATTAACGCCCCAGGTTTTTCTATTACTAAATTTCTTTGTTTTTAAATTTAATTTATTTCGTTATTTTATTTTAATTTTTGGCGATTGTGGTCAGGAAAACTCGCTCGAAATTTTTTTGTATTTAATATAATCGATTTTATAGTTTAGACTTGCTCTTTGTGTTCTGGAGAGGTGTGAAACCTCTTGGTTTTAGCAACGTCTCGGAAGCTTCAGTTCAGAGTTTCGTTTTTGCTTTCTTCTTCCCTGCGACTTCTAAGAAACATGACGTGTTTCGGCAGAACTCGGCCCGCACGGGGAGTTCTTCTGCCGACATCGTAATTATAGAAATGCTTCAGGAAGCATTTAGATAGGCAGGCAAAGTTTGACAAGTTTGAAAAGGCCGATTTTAGAAGTGGCCGTGAAAAAAATAACTTCTAGTTAAATAATTTTTTTAGTTAGCATCAAGCCATCCTCAGCGTGATACGGCACCATTTAATTGAGGATAGCCACTGCAGCATCCTATACCCAATTTTCCATTTACCTACGTTGTACCTTAAAGAACTTATAACTTTTTTAATTTAATTGGTTTTTGTGCCTAAAAGTGAATGAACTTCCGATAACTCTGCAACGAAACATGTAATTTTAAATGTGATTTGAAATTATTTTAAAGTTCATGTAAAGACTCCTATTTGAAGTAGAAATTAACTTACCCAGAGTTCATGTTTGTGAACTCTTGCAAAACACTGAGCTTTTCAATAAATTTTGTTTTATTAATTCAAGCCGAGAGCAAAATCAAATCCTGAACATTAATTTTATAATTAATTTTTTTTTCATCTAAATACCACGTTTTGTCTTACTGTTAATGTAATGATCGGTTCTAGAGAGAGAGAGAGAGAGTTTTTTTCAGTAATTCGTAATTTTATTTCACATCATCTGCTTCTTATTTTTTATTATTTCAATTAATATTAATTATTCCGTTTCATATATATATATATATATATATATATATATATATATATATATGAGTTTGCTTCTGTTTTGCCTAATCAATTTTATATATCAGCAGCTGCAATCATCTTAATTTGTGGTAAGTGTTCTGTAAATAGCAGAAGGGTAAAACAGTCCACATGCACTTATAATTGTCTAATATTCCATCATTTCTTTCTCTCTACGTCACGAGGTTTTTTATTTCTGTATAGATTTAATAGTCTACTTATATTTCTATATGTCACTATCACCAATGGTCATCATTAGAATATATATATATATATATATATATATATATATATATATATATATATGTGTGTGTGTGTGTGTGTGTGTGTGAGTGTGTGTGTGTATGTGTGTTATTATATACATATATATACATATATACGGGATGTTTCATATAAAAATTTAAAACTCTCTGAAGCGACGTAGATGACTTTGAGACAAGTAATTTGGTTTAGGGTACATGGGGTCGCACATTTCGGGAAAAGCCCTACAAATTGATTACATAATCAGAACTGTGACGTCACCACGCACGACATAACTTTAGTTGAGGGGATCGTCAACTCCAACGCACACTTTGAGTATTCAAAGCAGTAAGGAAGGTATCACATCAGTGTGGCTCCGCGTCTGCATGTGCGGCTCGTGTCCGAAGGATTGGTGTTTCGAGTCCCGGGGCCCGTGGATCTCATGGTTTATTTCCTTTTTTCATAATTTGGCCTTTATGTCACGGTCATGTGTCACCAAGCTGTTTGTTTACATGACTGGATTGCGTTTAACGAATAGGATCGGAAGAGCTCGGAAACGTTTGTGTTAAACTTGACACCCAGGAGCATTTCTTATTCGGACAGAAGTTCTGTAGTTGGAAGAAACATTTGAAGGGTGTTCATCAACTAAACAGCGCGATCCGTCGAGACGAATTGACGTATTGCTGACAAAAGTAAAACTGTGACCTCACCAGCGATACACTCACTCATAAATAAAACAATGAAAACGTGTTTTTGTAATACAAATGGTATTTTTATTATTCATTCTGTGAACATAAAGTAAAGCTGCCTCAGAAAACAACAAAACAACACAATTTTTATTGACATTAGATCGCGGTTACGTGCAGTATAGGGCAGTACTACTGCAGTGAGTCGATGTACGAAACGTTCGGGAATTTAGTTCCCTGCCTTCGTACAGTATTTTAAGTGTAGTAAATAAAAAACAAACATCAACAGGAGAGAAAAGGTACTGTGGGTTTTGAAACACTCCGAGGTATTTGTATCATACAGTAGTCTGTCAACAACGATGTTCCACAAAAATACACTCGTTTCTGAATTGAAAGGGTAATATTTTAACTTTATTTGGTAATAATGATTTAAAACAGCAAAAAACAACAAAGTACTGTATTTCTCCAGCAAGATTTCTACAATTTCACCGACAAGATTTTTGACAAACGTCTACAAAAGTTATTCAATATTTCCACCGTTTGCTTGGATGCACGCTTTGCATCGCCTAATCATACCCTCGCGTACGCGTTCAAAAACACCCTCTGTATCTCGAATTTCTTGAGCAGCTGCGGCTATACGGGCAACGAGGTCCATTTGATCAGCTACTGGCGTGCGGTACACCAGCTCCTTCATACGACCCCAAAATAAAAAATTGAGGAGATTTAAATTTGGTGATCTTGCTGGACAAAGAATAGGTCCTAATGCGTCCAATCCACCTGTTTGGATAAGCCTGATTTAGAAAGTCACGCGTAGTGAGGTGGAGTTCCGTCTAGTTGCAGCCACATGTTGGCACTGGAACGTTCTCGAGCAGCTCTGGAAAAACCTCTCTCAATAAACGTGCATACCTACGGCCATCCAGACGGTCTGGCAAAATGTAAGGTCCTATTATTTGGTCACCTAAAATACCAGCGCAGACATCAACACTAAATTTGTCTTGACGACCTGTCTCGTACGTTGCATGTGGATTAACATCTGACCAACAAATGTTATTTTTGGAGTTGAAGACCCCATCCTGATTAAATATAGCCTCATCAGAAGACAATACTAAGGAACTAATATCGGGGTCATGTTGGGTTTGTTCACTGTACCTGCTTTCTGGCCTGCCACATCACAAATAAATTTATACCCAAAATGTAAGGACAAGCGTACATATTGACTTTTAAAATATTCAACATATAACATTTCTAACAATTTCAGTCATATATGGCTGAGCACATATTGGCTCAAATTGCATGTAATATTTAGAATTTCAATTAATTAAATTTTTCGGAAGGAGATAGCGTTCTTCAAGGAAAAGTTACATGTGTTAGATCCAAAAACGGATTAAGACCATATTGTTACGAGTGGATTTGAAAATTATTTTTAATTACTGAATTAAATTGGAGTGGGACAAGAAAAAAAACTATAACAGCGGAATCATTTTTTAGGTTAACAAATAACAAAACAAAATGAAATCTCAAATATTTACTGCAGGAGGATTTTAGTCTAAACTTTGCTATATTGAGTCTTGTATGAGTGTTCCCCTCTACAGGCGGTAGGAATGTAAGAGTTTGCTTACTTAACACAAAGCAACTTATTTTATTAAAATTTTAAGTATATAACATTCATATAACAGGGAAGAACCAATTTAAATGGCGTGGTATAAAAAGGCAGGGCACTCATACGTGTACCGTAAGTTGCTTGGGGCGCAATGCACAGCAAAGCTAGCTGTGACAAAGGCTTACCGCACTGCATCCAGAGATGCCTTGCAGGTTCTGGCCGGCCAGCTTCCCCTCGATCTCCTAATCCGAGAGAAGGGGGCACTAGTTGAGTTAAAGATACGGGGAGATCTGGTACCCGAAACAGCTTCTCAAGCTCGTGAAGATACCCTCGTGTGTTGGCAGCGTCACTGAAAGCCTCAAATCCAAGTTCATCTTGGATTTCTACCGGACACAATTTCTAACTGGTCATGGGAACTTCAATTCGAAGCTGTACAGTTTCAAGCTGGTTAACGATCCGATGTGCAGTCATTGTCAGGTGCAATATACAACGCAGCATGTGCTGAATAATTGTGGGCTGTATTAAGTGCCTCGGGAGTTGTTGCGCATGCAGCTCTCCCTGCTAGGGTTCGACTTTTCTCTGGCCGTTGTAGCGACCGACAGTGACGCGAGAGCACTGCTGTCGGGATTCGCCAAAAAGGTTTTGCGCAGTCTGTATTCCGCATAATTGTGTGCTTCAGGCTGTAGTTTGGTGTCGCTCCAGGTCTTGACTGACCGGAAGACAATCGGTCCTCCCTTGTGGGCGGCCGTGCCAGTACTGCTTGCCACTGGTAGTGTACGGGCTCAATGCCTCCACTTAGTGCGTTGGCTTGGTGAAACTGCATCACGACCGGGTTGCTGTGGTGGCCCGAAACTCCAGATCCTAAGAAGCTGGGTGTTTGGTTGGTCCAGTGCAGGGACATGTTTTCCCAAGCTCGCTTGGTGGTTGGTTTGTGCACCCAGGACAAGGCAAATATCCAACAATTGGTTTTCAAATATGGCTCTGTAAGTTGTCTCATGTTAAGCCTTAGCGATTAGGTACAGGCAAAGCGGAGTGCCGGACATGTTCCGGAAAACATGCACGGACCTAAGTTCGTAGAGGTGGATAGCCTCTCCCTCAGTAAAGTGGATCTTCACAGCTATCCTGTGGGTGCTCTGTTGCTAGGTGAGTGGGTTTTCACTACCTATCACCGCGATTCGGAAGGAGTGTATCTCCCTCTATCAATGGTATTCAATTACCCTGTCAAATAATTAAAAGGCCGAATGGCTACGGTGAGCCTTGGCTGTATGGGACTGATCGAGGAAAGTGGTATCTTCCCCGATGTAAAGAACTGTAAGTTGTTTCCTGTTATACCTAATGGTTCGGGCACATGAGGACGGTATCTGTCACACATGCGGCAGCAATGTCGGAAACATGTAGGGACATAAGATGGTTAAGGGTTGGCTCTGTCTGCGCAAGCGGGTGGATAGGGCGTCTTCCTGTTTGAGGTGTCGGAGCGGAAACCATGCTCTAGTATCCGAAGGAAGTAATCGCAGCCAACCGCTCAAGGAAGCTGATGTTGCTCTGGGGCTCGTGATTGCAGGTGGATATTGTCGCGAAGCTAATTTTTGAGTTTTATATTCGCAGGCGAGTTGCGCCGAACTTTGTTTAAATTAAATAAACCAGGAAGCGTGGGTCGCCTGTTGCAATAAAGTTTCGTCAGAAGCGGGCCAAGGCTGATCAATTGTTGTGACATGCGACCGGGGCTGCAGACCCGGTGTCGTTGTCGTGATAGTTTACAGTTTTGGAAGCGCTTGGCTTAACTCTTGTTGCGAAATTGGTGCGTTACCGGAATAAAACACTCCGGTGGTGCGTCAATTATAGGCGGGTTTTCGCTGACTGGCAAGGCCGCGTCGTAGGAGGGGCGGTGCTGTGGTAGGGCGTCGGTCGCCTAGAGGCGCGGTCATTATAGTCTGGAACATTGAGAGAGAGAGACCTTCTTCCAGCGAGTCGACTTGCCAGATCGAGCTAAAGTCAGTAAGTCACTGCTGGGTGGGGCTCCTGCTCCACCCAGACCTCTAGATAAGTTATTAGTAGTAAGACAATAAGGAAAGGGTAATGTAAATCGTAGAATAATTAATGGTTAAATAGAAGCCTTAAGACGGGAACACCAAGGCCGCGAACCAGTCCACAGACCTTTCGTCTGTAACTTAGTATGACAAATTGTGTTCATTTGCTTAAGTTGTAACGTCGGGTTTTGAGTTTAATTTGATTGTTAAAATAATCCCGTTATTCTTTAAAAATGTTAAATATTTTATATTACTTTTTAATGTAACTCACATATTGAAACCAAAGTTCCTATTTATTTGTAATTTCGTTTTGATACTTTTATTAAATGTTTCTGTTGTGTATCTAATTCGTTTATTTAGTAGATTGTCCCCCATATGTTAATTTGGAGGTCAAGGGAAGCGTCGTGTGGAACAGCTGGTGTTCTAGTTTAAGAAGTAATTAAGTATTTAAAATTCCCATATGCCTACTTCCTGTATAAGGAGATAACTAATATCCGTATTCCCAGTCATTAAATAAATTCCTCTCGCAGTTTTCTGAGTTCTTTCTGATATTTAATTTATTTGTTGTTGCAGTTAGGTATTTTTGCCAAGCGAGTTGTGCTCCACCCCTGTGTTGTTACGCCCCCCTGTAACTTTCGTGGTATTAAATTTCATTTGCCCCAGGGCTAAAAAAGTACCCCGACAATATTAATCGGAAATGGGTTCCCCAGTCTCTGATGCAAGCCTTGGCTTCCGTTATCCATCGGCCTGATAAACTCTCACTTCCAAGTCAACCTGCAGTCTCCTTGTGGCGCCACCAGATCTTAGAATTAATGCAGGTAATGATGTGCGGACCCTATGCATCCTAGCCTCCCCGATGCCGGGAAAGGGGTATCTGCCTTGATAGAGTCTCCGACAGATGGTACCAAAGCGACTCTATTAGGCAGGGCGTTATACTACCTAGCACTCACACTCAGAGACCCAAAAGTGTAATTTCAGTGTGAAGAAATTCAGATAATGGTAATGGTTTGACGACTGGCATCTGGCTGGGTTTTTGGAGGGGAACCGGACTCTTTGGGTTTTAAGTGAATTTTCCCTGGTAGGTAGCAATGTATGCCTTACTTGTCCATTTAACGACGGCCGGACTGGTCAAAGACTCGTAGAGCAGAAAAATAGGTAGTACTACGGGCGACTGGGTTGGCCTCATGGAGAGGTTTTCCTCCATGACCAGTCATGGGTCGGATTCGTAGTGGTGGTGGTTGCCCGTATGCTGGGAAGACTCGGAGAGGACCCTTTCTCTGAGAGGAGTTGGTGAGTTGGTTGCGAAAGTGCCTGGGAGCAGGCCCGGTGAGTCTGTTAGGGGTGTGGGTAGTGCCTCGAATCAAACCAAGAGGAGACTGAGCAGGGGGTCTCAGCCGGAGCCGGAGAACAGTAATGTAGGTATGATCTTCAGATGGGTAGACTGAAGCTCTCATGGTAGCACCTGTTACCCCTTTGGAAGTTGTCCAGAGGTGCAGGTTAGCGTCCTGTCAAGGGGTTTGACAGTTCCAACTAACTGTTAGCTTGAGGACAATGCGGTGGTCTGGTGTATCCTGACTCCCTGCCTGATGGGAGGCCGGAGTGGGAAAGTCTTCATAAGTCCGCTGTGTGAAAATATAAGCATTTCGAAAGAGGAAATTGCATATATATATATATATATATATATATATATATATATATATATATATATATATATGCAATATAGGGACCTAAGTTGACAGTTCAAAAGTGTCGGCGTGATCTACGATAGCTTTACTGGCTCTTTCTGACGTGACTACAAGTTCTTCACCCATGTCGGAGACTCATTCGACTGCTGCTGCAAACACCTCGCCTCTTATGGTGAAATGCACTGTTGAGTCATTAAATAATAGGTGTTGCTTCTGCTACGAAGACTTTGTATTCAAGTTCGCAGTACGAGGACACGAAGCTGATTAGTGTACATAAGCATGTTTTTATATTAACAAAAAATCTGCTTGTTATGTCTGAAAAGATATTGCAGCGTCATTTATGACTGGCATTATTTAAAAAAAAAATTTTGTTTTATTATTGCAAGGGTTCCTGTGATATTCATTTCTCACGTGGGTAATGTATTGTAAGTAAACTTTGTAAAAATCATTATATATATATATATATATATATATATATATATATATATATATATCTTGGGTGTTTTATTGGGAAAATATTGGTAGTTAAATAGCTCTGTGTGATTAAGAGGGCGTGGTACATAATTCTACACTTAAAGGATTAATCTATAACTGTAGATTTCTTGAAGCCAATTTGCGAAAAGTAAACAATGGCAAAGTTAGAGAATAGTTTTTGCCAACGTTTTAAACAATATTTTTCCAGTGTTACGAACTTCTGAGGCACAATCTCTGACGCCGGAACCTCATGCATTTAACTGCGGCGCAAAAGATCACGCGTAACTTATTAGTAATTTTGGATACATATTCACTCATAAAGTTGGCAAATACCATTATCTAGGATTGTCATTGAGTATTTTATCCATATTGGCTTCGAAAAAGCGTAGAAATCAGTTTATGTTTTCAGCGTTTATTTATCTACCACGCACTCTTAAATATGTAAAATTATATACGAAAGTAAATATAACTTCCCCAAAATGAGCAATAAAATAGTTACCAGGTGGAAAATGTTACTGTATGAAACCGACATACCTGATCTAGTATGGTTGTCGGCTACGTATATGAGAGTAGTAAATATTTTATGCAGCAGTGACTGCAATGTCTGCTTGAGCGTATACGTAACGTACAGTTGTGACGGGAGAAGTAGTTCACTGTATTATATATGAAACGCAGAATGTTGGGAAGTGTGGGAGAGGATGAGGTGGTAGGAATAACGTGGGGGATGTGTGGCTGCGGTAGTGTGCGGCAGAAGGTGGGACGTATGGTAGTAGGCTGAATGTAAATTGTGAAATTGTAATATAATCTGTATGGTTAAGAGCGCGGTCTACCATAATTTTCATCGCCATTTTATTATTTTTTATTTGTACCATATATTTTTTTTCTTATTTTAGACACAAAATGTGACTAAATTTGGCTCTTTAAAATTATTTTATCTCTCATAGTTTTCGCGTAATGGATTGTTAAAGTCATATTTTGCATGTTCCTGTTTTAACGAATACAATAAAACCAACTGATATAGCAAACTAAAAAAAAAAAAATCCCAGTGGATAAAGACATTGCTGGCTACAATGTCATGCTCATAAAATGAAGAATTAAAATTATTTGTATTAAAAAAAAAAAATATTGGATTTTTTAAATTTTTATTTTCAGTTTCAGCATTCTTTAAACATACAAATAATGTTTTATTCTTTATTTTTATGAGCGTGACATAGTAGCGTGCAATGTCTTTACCCAGTGTGATTTTTTGAGTTTGGTATATCAGTTGGTTTTAGTGTAGTCGTTAAAACAGAAACATGCGAAATATGACTTTAACAAGTCATTACGCGAAAACTATGAGAGATAAAAAATTTCACAAGTGCCAAATTTAGTCAAATTTTGTGTCTAAATATTTGGTACAAATAAAAATAAAAAAATTTTGATGAAAATTTTGGTACACGCGCCCTTAAGCAAATACACGTAATTTCCATGCGAGTGTGATTCTGTTGGGATATTGTCTGAAAAATTATTAAGTGGTCGATAGCCGAATAGTGGTCTTCTTACATATCAATGTATATTGCTATAAAATATATTTAAATTTACTTTTAGAAAGAAATTTATATTTATTTGATCGAAAATCTTTGTTGTACCTAAGTTGATGAGACGGAGGGTGGGTGTTTATTTATTCGCCACGTACACACACACACACACACACACACACACACATATATATATATATATATATATATATATATATATATATATATATATATATGTATATATCTTAGGTGCTTTATAGTTTTAAACAATGAGTATTTCTAAAACATTTTAGAATTTTTTTAAATGTAATAAAATTGTTAAACATTTGTCGGTTTAGAATATAAGACAATGCAAAAAATTGTAAACTCAAATTGCAACAATAATTTTTATTGTTTTAATATTTATAGTAGTTAATTTCATGTAGCAAGGAATATAATTCATCCCAAGAAATATATATTATTAGAAAATGCATTTTAGTACATTATTTACTTTAAATATTATAACCTAAATTTATATTAGATTTAGGGTTAACGAATTATTTAGTAATATAAATATATCAAATATTTAAAATTATCGAATAGTGTATTTATTGTTGCTCATTCCATACGCTCATTGGGTGACATCTGTGTCTCGTAATCCTCTGCTCGGGTTGAGAAGGCGTTGGGGTCATATTAGTTTTGAGACAGCTATTAGTGTAATATTAAGTCGAGGAGAAAAATGGGAAAATTTTTATAGAAGTGAAATGTTTTAAGGAAAAGAAACATTTTGGGTTAATTTTAAACAATTTTTGGGAAACTTTTTTATGTTTTGTAGCGAGTCATTACATGAGATTTAATAAGGGAATTCATGTTATTATTTAAAACCTGAAGTTTTGTGGTATAAATAATGACACGAATTCTCTTATTAAGTCTCATTTAAGGACTCGAAGCAAACGATTGTTATTAAAGAAAGAGAAACACTAAATGAATTTTCATATTTTTAGGTTTCTTGGAATTTATTATTTTATAAGGTTTTCCTAAATGAGAAACGATCTATATTTTAAATTATTTTAATCGCACATGATTTCAGTTAGTTAATAAGTGAAAATTCAGATGAACAATTGAAAGGAAATTAACATTATGTATTTATAAAACTTACAAATCAGTTTTTGTCAAATGTATTATATAAGGACAAATTATAATTAATTTTTTTACTAAAAATAAACTTAACTCAGAAGTACTGAATAAAGTCATCGGGGGGCGGATATAGTAGTAGTTCACGCTACAAAGATTATTCGCCTACATTTGGATAAAAATCCAAATGGAAGAAAAACATGTTAAATACGTTATTGATAAAATAAGAGCTGTGTTTCATTCAGACACATATCACCTCTTATCAAAACCTATTTACTTTTCATATTTTCATTCGTGTTTTCCTATGGGGTGATCTTAAAAGGGAAACTCAACAGACAGTAATCAAGTTTTCTAATTCAAAAAAGAGCATTCAGAGTTATATGAAAATTAGTTATAAGGGTCCATGTAAAAAAATATTTCTAAATCAGAAATTTATTTCTTTCACTGGTTAATATTGCTACTCTATTCTTTGTTAAGTAGCTCAAAATTTTGAAGAATTTGAAAACAATAAGCTGTATTCATAAATGTATAACGAGGTAATAAATAATTTGCATACCCCTACAGCAGGCGTACTCAACCTTCTTAAGGTGGTGAGCACTCGCAGCTCTCAGATGGAATTGAAGAGTATTGCTAATGTTTCAGTTGAGAAAACATTCCTTTCTATTACAAACACACACTCTTTTACTATATAATATATAATCCTATAATATATGATACATTATATAATCCAGCTGTAAAAGCACTCATGATTAAATGCTTACATTAAAAAATAAAAAATTTAAAAACTAAACATGAAGTTTTATGTTATTTCTCAATGCTTCGTTATAGTGAAAGTAACTTAACAACGATATTAAATAGAAACTTTAGTTTAAGGACTTTTGGGCTTAGGTTTCATAGATAGGTATTTTACAATTTGCTCAATAGCACAATTAACATCATAGTCCTGCAAAATGTCTTTAGTTTCATTTGTTAGAAACCATGTACTTAAAAGTAACTGCAAACAACAATAACTAACAATTATTTTCCTGCAAAGGAAGCATACCAACATAGCATATTAAAGAATTTTATGTGACTTATTTCCTATTATTTAAAAACATTAAAACAAATTTTATTTATGTCCTTAACACTGTTTTCAAATAATTTTAGAGCATTCCCCGTAGCTGTTAAACATAAGCCTGATGCATGTAGTAAGCATAAAAAAACACTGCAAGTTAACCATGTCTAGTGGGATCCTTGAGCCTGAATATTATTCACGAGTTCATGAATATCCAGCGGGAAATCACTTGTGGCACTCCACAGACAGTCCTCTAAGTGATATTCACTTAATCGTGATTGCATTTTGTTCTCAACAAACTTCATCTTCGAAAAAGCACTCTCACACATATACGTAATTCCAAACATTGCTAGGCACTTGAGTGAGATTTTACATAGGCCAGGAAACTTCTTGGTGTCTTTTGAACCCCAAAAGGGTGTGAGATTTTCATTCTGAAAAAACAATTTCATAGCCTTGGTAGACTGCATGTCTATTGTTTCCGAATCAGTGTGCCCTAGATCATGTCGCTCAGTAAGTTGAAAGTGCACTAACAATAATCTTGGGACAGTCTGCGCAGTCCAAAGTTTGCAAAATGTGCGTTCCATTTCCGGAAAATGCAAGAGTTAGTTTTTACAGTCCGGGATAAGAATCTTTAAATTTTTGTTTTGAAGGCAAATGTTGTTTCTTTCAAATCAACAGTATTTTGTCGTCCTTGAAAACGGATGTTTACGTCGTTTAAATTCTCAAACAAATCCACAATGAAAGCCATAGTGACCTTGAATTAAATTTAGAACTGCTGAGGGAACTGAACAGCTACACCTTAATTTCTTCAAAAATTTCCCAAACACGTGAAATGGTTCTTCCCCGACTTAGCCAGCGAACATCTGCGTGACGAATTAAATTGGAATGTAGAGCACACAAATTTTGAAACATGGAATTTAATCACCTTCACGATTACTTCCAAATGCTCTGAAATGTTCGGAATTGACTCAAAATGTCTAGCTAAGTTTTCAACATGAATCAAGCAGTGGAAATTGACAAAAGGGGGAAAGCGCTCATCTTTCTTCAAAAGTGTAACAAATCCTTTGTTTTTTCCTGCTATTGAAGGTGCGCCATCGGTAAACACACATACAAGCTCTGTCACGTCAATTGTATTAGTAACGAAGAAGTTCGTAACCACAGTGTATATGTCTTGACCCGTAGTTGTGTCTGATAGGGGTAGAACTGTAAAATACAATTTATCAATATTCCCGTGACTATCAATGCAATTCCCAAAGAACATTAGTTGAGCTGCCGAAACAACATTAGTAGACTCGTCAACTGCTAGCGAAAAACAAGCACTCTCAGACAATTTTTGTAGAGTCATTTCCTTGATTTGAGCAGCAATAACATTAACACGTTTGGAGACTATATCATTACTTAAAGGTACATTCTTTGTAGTAATTATCATCATAACACTCCGGTATTTTTCAGATATGCATTCGACAAGGGTGGTCACTGATGAAACAATTCAGTCTTTGACCACCTCTCCACTCGAAAACCCCATTTCTTGCCGAATTAATTTGTTACACACATCTATTGAGACTTCTGTAGAAAGTTTATTAATATTACTGTTGTATGTAAACCGTTTTTGCTGACACTGTACCTTTATCTTTAAGTCACTCACCTTACGCAATCGCGTGCCAGAAGCAGGGGCGTCATTTCCGGTTTTTCTTGGGAGGGAGGTGGGCAAAATTTTTTTCGGCGATAGAGACCTTGTTGTATCTTTTACTTTAAATTAAGCATGTATAAATTAGGAATTTTAATAATAAATCTTAAGTTTTGTGTGCTTAAGTTAGCGTTATTTTAAATAACAAAATACAAAAAATATATTATGTACACTTAAAATTCTAAATCCTAGGGGGGCATTTACCACCTGCCCTCCCCCCCGCACACCCTAAATGACGCCGCTAGTCATAGAAGCTACTGGATATTCCAGTGGCGTTGCCAAAATTTGTGTTTGGTGGGAGGAGTTTAAAATGGGAAATTTATAAAAGGAACACCGATTCCCCATAGTGTTCGGGGGTCCTCCCCCGGAAAAATTTGGGTTTTGAGGTGCAAAATGGTGCTATTTAAGCAGCATTAGTATAAAAAAAATTTAATATATTAGTGGTAGTAATATCAATTTTTCTGTCCTACATATTTCGAGGGGGGTGAACCCGGACCCCCCCCCCCTGTATTCGCCCTTGGGATATTCCTTCGTGAAGGCACTGTGATGAGTTTCGTGATGTCTTTGACAGTAGTTTGCTTTACGAAATCCGGCTAAAGAAGCCGAACAGTTAGGACGGATTACACCAATATTATCGTCGTTCTGCACTACAAGATAATCAGTCTACCAATTTTTTTAAATGCGTATGTTTTTAGCGTCATACATTCACTGGCCTTATTTGAAACTACTGGTGACGTTGACTGCGTCGATGACGATGTCTCTCCTTCGCTCCCAGTACACTTTATAATAATAAACTTATGATCTTATCCATTATTACTAACCAACAACTCACACGTCACGTAACTCTACTGTAATGTGAAATAGAGATGTGTAGTCCACGAACTACCAATTCATCTTGAACAGCTCCACGAAGTCAAATACGAAACTAGTCCCTCGTTTTACTTAAAGTTGTGACCGTCTCGTTATCTTGTAGGACGGAGTGTTCGCGCTGAGATAATGAGTCGGTAGTCGGCTTCTAAGTGACATTTGTCTCTAGTTGGCGTGTATTCACTCCACTCACATATCATGTTTAGCGATACAGCCAGAAACTGACATATTGCAAAACCTCTACTGCATTACTTTTCCCCCTTCTATAGTTTTTATAAACGTGTACTGAAGTTGCTCGCGAGCACTTTTCGACCTCAACTAATCGAGCACTATTTTGCTTTCCACGACCACTAGGGTGGTCGCGAGGACAGGTTGAGTACGTCTGCCCTACAGTAAACTTACAACTTTGTCAGAAGAGAGTACAGGTTTTTGCAATAAAAATATTTCATACATTGCCACCCGATTATAAGGAAATTTGTTTTAGTAATATAACTTTCTTTAAAAAAGAAACTAGGAATTGTTTATTATCCTGTGCTCATTATTCTATCTTAAGTAATTATGTAACTGTAATTTTGTTATAAGCAATGTTTGTGAACATTGTTATCATCGTATGCATATGTTGATATTCTCTATATCCTAGTTGTCCTTGGACGTTGAATGGGATCTTTCGAGTGAAATAAATGAATATATGAGGAATACCGTGCTTCTCTCCGCACACAAGCTTATGGAGCGAGGATATTGTATATTTCAGAAATACAATGCTCCTTGTATGCGATCATGCCTGATCATGCGGTGGTTCGAAAAGAACGATATTTTACTGTCGCATTGAACAGTAAGCCAGGACTTATGTCTGAAACGTTATTGGACCAAATAAGTAGAGTTATAAGCAATAACTTAGAACTACAACACAGACAGTTTAGTTGAACAGTTCTAATGACTATTGTCAGAATGTTATCCACAGTATGCATACAAGAATAAATGTGTGCCTTAAATATGCAGGAGGTGTAATATATTACTCAAAAAAATTACAGAATGGTGTAATTACAGAGAAAATATTCGTAATACAAGGTCTATGATATGTCTTCATAAAATTAAAATCAATCAAGGAAATGAACAAAACAACGTTACAATGAAACACACTTTTCAGAGAGGCGGATGCTGAAAGGTAATTTTAAGAAATTGTGACATGTAACCCTATGTTATCTCAAATTGCACATCAGCCTTTGGCTAAGGAAATGGCCGTCAAGGATCTTCATATATTACGATAACGGATGAATTATTCGTCAGCTCTTAATAATTTGGCGTCTTCTGAAGAAGTGGGCGACCGACAATCTGGTACTGGTACGCGTGCGCCTGAATCAGACAAAAGCAAAACGAAAACACTGGTCACTATACAGAGCCACACAGCCATGTGTACCGCCACCAACCGAAGGAAATTTCGGAAGATGCAGAAGGTCGGAGGCGATGAGTGTGTGATCGGAAATGGGTCCAGACAGTCGAAAATTCGACGCAAGACCTTGCCTTTAGACCTCACTTTTACAGCTTATAAATGGTACTCACTTTAAGACCTCAGTATTATACCTTACTCTGAGTCCTCAGTTTTAAACCTCTCTCTTAGACCTAGCTCGTAATATCTCAATGTTAAGCCGCAACTTTAGACATTACTCTCAGAACTCACTTTTAGAGCTTACAATTAGACATAATGTATAGACCGCAGAGTTTACTTTTAAGACATCAGTATTAGAATTCATCGTTAGAAATCAGTATACCTAATGCGTCGATGTCATTATTATGTTACACTTTTATATATAATCTTTAGGCATCATCATTATACATAACTTTTAGACCTCAGTAGTAGACCTCACTTTCTGACTTCAGTTTTAGATGTCACATTTAGATCGCACTTTTAGACCTCGTTTTTACACTTTTCTTTTTATTCTCTTTATTATAACTCCCCTTTAGACCTCAACATCAAACCTTACTTTCAGACAACTATATTAGTACTCTTAGACCTCATATTTAGAACTCAGTACTATATCACACGTTTTAAGCGTATTAGATGCTACTTTCTGACATCAGTGTTAGACCTGTCTTTTTGATGTCAATATAAGACATCGTTTACAAGCCACAATATTAGGCTGCACACTCTAAGACCGCACACTCTAACTCAGTTTTAAGATTTAGCTCTAGCCAGCAATGGTCTGTTTCTGGCTCTCGAGATGGCAGCACTAAATGTTGTTCGTGCTAACGAAACGCCTGTAGCTAGGCCACTCTTCGTACACCATCACCTCGAGGCGCTCCGTGGTTTGTTGGGGAAAAAGGGAGGGGGGAAGAAAACATGTTGCCTGTTAGTCAGGCTTAGATGCGAGGCCTCCTACCAGGCAGGTTCGAGGGGGTCACCAGCCTCTGCTCGCCTATCAAACTTTGAAGCCAAATACTCGCTAGAAAATATTTGTGTTCATTGGGGAGAGGGGACGGGATTCATGGTTGTGTGCCGAAACTGTGATTCGGATTTGATAACAAGTATGAGTTCGATATCCGGCGGAATAATTGCCAGTGTTCCACACGTAGCAATTGTGCCGCACGATGCTTTTGTAATGGCTGATGGATATTCTTGCGGATCTCCCGCTTCGCCCATTCGTGTATTTCAGCACTGTCACACGCCCACATCATTTCGTCTTAATGGTGTTCAGTGGGCTAAGTGTATTTTGTTTTTTTGGAATAGTGTTAGATTTGTAGATGGTACTTGCGTGTACAGTTTCTTGAAATAAAATTGATTTAGCTCGCATAGTTATTTTTTTTTATAGTGGTGTGTCTAAGTTAAAATTTGCATGTAACGCTGCACTGAAAATCATAAAAACGAATTGACTCACGCTTACGAAATAATGCACGGTTAACAGGAATGACGTTGGCTATGAAATGAAATATTCATAAACCCACAATGACATTTTCCGAATTTTAAAAAATCGCACAAGTACAGGAATAAAGTTGCAAATTTAGCAATTTTTTAAAATTGCCAAACAACGCAATGTGAGCTTTTCTAAAATTTTATTACATAGCCCATGTCATGTCATTTCTCAGTAAATTATTTGGTTAAAGTACGTCAGTAAGTTTTCTTTATTTGCAGGGCAGCGTAACACGCAAATTTCGATTTTGATGCAGCATTATGCGAAAACTATGCGAGCTACTTTTTTTTACAGAAATTTAACCGCAAGTACCTAATACATAACTAACACTATTTCATTAAAATATAAAGTATTGATACTAAACGCTCTTGAACACACTTAACGTCGAGAGCTACACAAGGCTATTAAAAAGTTTTTACTCGTTCATAGTTTCCTAAAGCGATATCTTTTAGTTGGGAATTATAAACAAAGCAAACTATACAATGAAGATATAGTGCCGCAGAGATGCAGTTAAGCGTAGCAGTGACATCATGCGAGTAACCATTTTAACAATGTAAAATGTAAGGACGCAGCATTCAGGATTATATTCAGCACCTTCGAAAGAAAATTTTACTGTTTACGCGCGAAAATATTGTAACACATTTATAGCGCTTTGAATTCGTAGATCGTTTATCATGACCGAAAGTTACACTGCAAACAAGAAAATAGTTTGTAAGAAAATGTCAAATAATATAGTTCAGTTATCTACTCAAACAAGAGCGTAATCACTTCCTATTGTCGTATGTACGGTTGTGGTTTTAAAAATCTGACTGTTTAACTTTATATTAGATGGGCGAGATAGTCATGGGCAGAAATTAGCTGTCACTGACGTTTTTCTTGAAGTTGCAACACTTTATCGGTCTTGAGGTTTGCAATTATAATATATAGGTAGGTATTTCATTCATCAGTTTTATTTCAATTTCAGCGTTCTTGTTACCAAGTTTTATTGCATAAATCCTACCCCGAATCAATATTTTGAACTTAATTCCTATTTTTAAATAATTATAATCACGAGAAAAAAATAAGTGACGGACTAAGAAGGGCGGGGAAAAGAGAGATGTACGAGAAAACCGCTCATGCAAACGACATCTTCTTATGTTTCCCAAAAGCGTAAAGTCTGGGACTAACCCCACCAGGAGTCGAACCCGGATAGCCTTGGTGGGAGCCGAGTGGCCTTACCACTTGGGCTGACCTCCCGTGGCGCAGTCAGCTACGCACCGGTCTGAGTTAGGTTAAGAAATTTTCAGAATACAGTAATTAATTTTCCTTTATGTTGCATCAGTTTAACTGTCGGCGCCTAGTGTATAGACAATATGATCGAGTATAAACTGAAATGGCCAACTGAACGCTATGCAGAATTAGCGGGTAGAGGCGTCAATCGGAGGATAAGCGTGTTTGCTGCGTGTATCGCTTCACTGCGGTACGTTTTACAGCACCTGAATAGCCGAACCAATGAAAAGCAGCTAAACAATAAATTAAAAATAGTACGTATAGCATTCATTTGTTCTTGTTTAATAAGCAAATCTGCATTAGCGACGTAACGGTTAGGTCTAAAATTAATTTCTACTTGTGTCAATTATATCGTACTGTCACAATAAAAAACGGTGTAAAACGACGCCATGTGTGCTACGTAAAAATTTCATGCGGTTACGTTCACATATGTTCGTGTTCGATAAGCAAATACGCATGCAACGACTTTATGCTAGAGATTTTTTTTTTCAATTATGCTTCGATTTCTTATTTCGTGTAGCCAGAATAAACAAAGGTTTATAATAATGTCGCGGTTGTTACGTAAAAAATGTCAAGCAATTAAATTTAAGTGTTCGTGTTAAATAAGCGCTTACGGGTGCCGTAACATAAATGTTTCAAAGGCGCGGACCAAGCATTGTTTCCCACATGTTTAGTAATTGTATTTCTGTCATGTCAACGGAGACGTTTTCGACTTAGGCTAGTGTGTGTAATTACTTCAAATTGTTGTTGTAATGCTCATACAAAGTCTCAACTCATTTAATAAATATCTTCGTAAGATACAAGTATCTTATTCGCGAAATCATGTGCTTATTTCATGCAAACAAATCTTTGTGCATAAAAATACCCGTGTACAGGTTTCAACAAGATATTATTAATCATATGCTATAATCTTTAGAACACAGCGACAATGCACTACGCCAAACTTATAAAGACGTGCTAATGTACCACATCTTTCCCCACTAATTTTTGAGTTGAAAATAGGACTTGGGGTTACACGAAATAAATATAAAATAGAATGTTGTGTGTTCTGAGCAAATTTGTCAAACAGTGGGTTAACACTGCCACCAATTTATGAAAGAAACCACCCAAGATCGTTGATTTACATGCAAATAAGTAAATAAATAGGCCTATACAGGAAGTTCTGTTTAGCTCTGTTTCGTTTCTACAAAGTACCGTGGATGCCGTCAGGTGAGGTGCCGGGCAATGTGACAACACGGGCTGGTCGGCTGGAGCGCAAAGAAAGATTGAATACTATTTGTTAAAATATGTGTTTGTGTGTAATTATTGCATAACGTGCATACGCAAACACTCTACACATTTGACAATTACTATGTTTCCATATCGGTTTCAAAACGTTTTGGATACCGAATCCCGGTCGAGTAGGGTATCAGTTTCCACGCGAAATTTCGAATCGATTGAAACTGTTTTCAGTTTACAGACGATATGTGCGAGAGGTAAACTTGATTAAACTGACTGTAATAAGTTATGTTAGGTATTCTAAAATGAACATTACGTACCGATGTATTATTAATTCTGTTATATCTGTAATATTTCTCTGGTTGTCAACTAACCAGGAAAACCAGGAATATGCCGAGAATTTTAACTGGTCTGGAGAAAACCGGGAATTAACCAGGAATTCCCCAGACAGCTTGGGACTACACGCTGTGGTGCCACATCGACGTGCGATGGCAGGTAGCTTACGACGCGCGTCGCACGCTGTCCACGTGTTACTGCAAGTCTGACGATTCAGACATACAGTATTCTGTTTCGTGCCGCACATGTTGACGATCTGTTTTTGTACAACTTGACAATGTTTTGTAACGAGAAACAATTTCACGCCCAGCTAATATTACACATCTACGGCGCCTTCGGCTGGTAGCGTCAAATCTCAACGTATCTTTCTAACAGAAGCTGAACCATTAAAAATTTAAAGAAAATCCGTGAAAACCAGGAATAAACCGGAAATTTTGCAATCCCAAGTAAGTAGACTACTATTCCTACAGTTAATTAAATAGGTCTACATACAAAAAAATTCCTGTCAATTATAATCAAACTAAACGTGTTTAAAATTTTACAAAAAAAAAATCCGAAGTCCGAACATACAACTACTGGATGTGTTTGCTAATTTCCGATTCGTTTGCTTTCCGAAACGATCCGATAGGATCCCATTTATCGTGTAAATACCTAAAACTCATATTATTTTGGCCAGTTTTAATGAACGTATAAAAAATGTTTTGAAACCGACATGGAAACTCAGTAAATGTAACGGAACTCTGTAACGTCGTCTTCACATGTGCTCCAGTTCAAAAGTTAAATGGTCCCTACACTGATATTTAATGACCATAATATTCACGGACCGCCGTCGTACCAAAATATATTTCCGTGTCATAAATTGGCAAATCCAAGCGTAGTTGGCACGGAATTTGTTATGCGATATATTTCTACTTCTAGCGATTATTTACCTCAATTTAAGGTATTTCAGCCACGACAGTATATCCAGATTTTATTTTATTAAGGTATCTATAAAGTTCTTTGACTGCGGGAATCTTGAATTTTTTCCTTCGAAGGAACATTAAAAAATTTTTGGAACCACCACGCTAGGTACCCAACGTCAGACACGTTTCTGATCGTCAAATTTCTGGCAGCAGCAGGTTTCCAATTTTGTGCAGCGTAATAATAAATGAATCGCTTTCAGCTTGTCTTGACGGCGTAGCGCACTTTTCGTACCCCACTCGCACTTCACGCAACTATCACGCTTACGAGACAACAAACTGAGAAGTGATTGGGGTCGGTGCCATACACGTAAAACTGTAAAAGTGTGGCATATCTGGTCGGCTGTGAATGACAAGGTCACTGCCTGTCTTTAGTACTCTGTTATGTTTTGTCCAATACAAACGGTATAAATGCGAAAGCCAGCCAGTTCGCTTCTTCCTATACTACTACCCTATCCTTCTTGTTCGACCTTCTCAGTTCTTACACACACTACACACGCAGATACGCCGGCTTATTTGTTGTACGCACTGCTTTCAGGTAGCAGGGACTAAGCAAACACTTTGTTTTGTAACTAGAATATAAAAAAGTGGGGCGTTTACATCTGTAAATTTTTAATGGAAGACTACTGAGTAAGTTTAAGAGAAGGCTAATTATCCTAACTTTGCCATTTTAAATAAAGACTTGAAATAAATAATAAGTTAACAATAGCAGATAATTCCCGGAGTTATGTAAATTTCCCGTATATTTCTCGTCGTAATTCTAATTGCGTACACTTCCCGTTTTCACGCATTTTCCCGCCGCTGGACACACTGGTATGTGCAGGGAGCAAAAACGGGTTTGTAACTTATTCGCTACTAGTATTTACTGCCAGGTATAACCACGGCGATAATGAGGTAAAATGAACTATGTAAATTTTGAGAATATAGTAGTTCACAAAGGATTCAGAATGTAAATCATAAATTAATTAACAGGCTCAAGATGATATCATGATCATCTCAGAACTAGGTACAAAGATGTGTATTACCGTCTCTGATGACCTCGATGTCGACGAGACGTAAAGCCCACTTATCTCACCGTTACTCGAAAACTCGAAACAGGTGGGACGCGCTATACTTGTCCTGTACTAATATTGCTCTGAAACGTACGTTCTACGTATAAAGTATCTTTCACAAACTTTTCGGCTTCGAAAAGGAAACCATGTAGACGGCCGGCGCCCTATGAAGTTTGATAACAAATTGTTAGTAATTTATTTAAAAAATCTGATCCCACACAAATTACTTACGGCACGTAGAGATACGAATGCCAAAGTATCATCATCCCGTTGCCTAATTTAGAGTTTAAAACGTCACCAAAACGGCTGTTTTCCTTGGGGAAGGTGAGCTCGGAGCCACACGAGCAGGCTGCGGGGCTGGCCGGTGCAGGTGATGTCATGCGGGGAGACAGACGACATCTCATCATCTGCTGGCGCCTGCTGTACACCTCCCTTACTCCTAGTTCCATGACCAGTTTCAGTAATGTGTCTTTGGATCCAAGGCCAAACCCGAGATTTCTGTAAAATAATTTACAGATCGGCAAAACATTTATCTTAAAAATTAATAATATTTTTATCAATCGCGTATTTATAGACATACGATTTTTCGCGTAAAGATTTCGCGCCAGTTTATTTCAGTGACTCACTACAACTCTGCAGTTCTGCTTCATTGTTATTGGCAGCCTGTTTTTGTGAAGCGACGTCTTTCATTTTGACCATGCCAATCATAGCTAGGTTTCTGCGACACCACACCTCTGTGAATGGTGGACAGAACACTAAGACGCGAAAGAGTTACAACATCCCATCACTGACCATGAAGTTGAATTGCAGACGTGCATGTATGTCACTGTCAATGACTCATTGAAACAAACTGACGCATACTATTTACACGAAAATATCGTGGCTCTACGTATTTATTCTTTAGGTCTAAAACTACTGAAAAAACACAATTTTGCACTTAGAAATCCAAACCATTCTGGGGGAGGACCCCTAGGCCGCCAGTATAAAATTCGGAAAAAAAAAATTGCGCCTCTTCAAAATTTCTTCCTTTATACACGCCCGATGTAACATGCAACACTAATTTTAAACACTGAAACTTATGATTTTACGATTTGGTAGTTTTCCACAAGGCCTACTACACTGTTAGAAAAAATTTCCGTAAAATTACGGAATAGAACTGGCAAAAAATTATCCTGAAATCTTCGTAAAGTAACGGACACTCAGTTTTTCTTGATAACGGAACCATCCGTAAAATCACGGACAATCTGTTTTCCGCAAGGAATTTTAGCTTCTTTGATCTACTAGCAGTCCATTTTCCAAAAATACTACATTTTCTTATTAACTATGTTTTCTCGAGATTCTGACGCACTATTTTGTAACCTGAGAAATTGTTCGGGTTTGCTGGGATTCGAACTCACGATCTTATAATTACCAGGCAGAAGCTCTAAGCATTGTACCACAGTGACAATTTATGACTAAGCGAGTTCCATGCAGTGGTAAGATATCAACTTTCTAAGAGACAACTCTTGTATTTGACATCCTGATTTTAGAGAACTTCATTAGTTACATTTTGAGAAAAAGATTTTATTTTATAGAAATAAATAACATCAAAGGCACATACCCCCTAGCGCGAAACACAGAGACCAGGCGCGACTTTTTTCAGCTGTGATGAAGTGAGGAGAATACAAGATGTGTGTGGCCATTGAGTGGGGTAGGCTAGAAGTGTATGTTCTAAGGAAAGGGAGGGGGCAGGAGAGGCTACAGGGGATGCTTTAAGAGAGTACAGGGGTATATCTTAAGGAGAGTGGGGTTATGACCAGGAGGGGGTGTGCCATAAAGGTAGAGATAGGCTAGTACAAGCATAGGGTGCAGGAGAGGGGGCAGACATTCACTTCCCCCTCATGGTGTTTAGGCATAACGTGTACCAAAAGGGTCCATTCTCCATTCTCCTCACTTACCCTCCCCCCTCACTCCCCTGCCCAACCCCTTCTAGGGCGGCGCTTATGCCCTCAGCCAATCACAGACTTCATGGCACGTAGGTGCTATTCGTACCGAAAGACCCCATAATGGCCCTGTATGTCAATAGCACACCCGAGGGAGCGGGGACTAATGCTATTGAAATGCACCTTATGCTGGTTTTGCTCCCAGTTGGGCCAAAACGACCACGCGGTCACTACTCAGAACACTTCAGTCACTTACTGGACTGTTCAGCCCTTTGTCCATGCGCGATACGAGTCCTTGTTTGTATTGCTCTACTCTTCACTGCAAAGTGTGGACAACCAGGAAGCAGCGCTTAACTTCTATTACCTCAGCTTGTCTTGTCTTCTTGTCGTTTAGCACCATTGTGCATGCACACATTAACTCCAGAATGCATTGTGATTATAAAGAAACACAGTAAAATACACTTTAAAACTTTAGAAACATATTTCCATGAATTTATGGAAAGTTACGGTCAACCATCCGTAAACTGGCAATACGGACGAATTTCCGTAAACAAAAATTACAGAAGCCACTTCCGTAAAATTACAGCACTTTTCTGTAAATATTTTCGTGAATTTACGGAAATTTTTAACAGTGTACGAATATATCAAGATCAGCTATAGACTCTTTGGACTTTCGGAACCATAGTCAAACGCCCGCGCTGCACACAGCTTGAACGCCAACCTTACAGCTCGTAAGTAGAGATGATGGTGTATCGCTGGTAAAGTTGACTGTTTGCTAGAATACAATGTAATGCGTACGTAAACGACATTTTAATTGTGCAGTTGGCACTCGCTTGTCTTCGAAGATGTTTACGAGAAAACCACTGCTCTAACGAATAACGTCCGTGATTCGTCTGTAAATAAGTCACGGTGCCTCTGAACGTCATAAAATGTTAAGTTTCTTGGAGGCAAACAATTTTCACGACTTTCCATAACATTAGTTATCCGTAAAATCTATAAATTCACTATTTTATTTTTAATTTCTCATCCAACTCACAATCATGAGTAATGTTTCTATCACCTGTAATGTAAACTAGTGCAAACATATCAGTAACTGTAATCATGTATCAATCCCTCACTTTATAACAGAATGTGACTAAATGAGAACATAAACTAGCATGGATTTACGTGAAAATTGTTTGGAGTTCTATGCCGAGCAAATTGGCGCACATGTGTTACAGGCCTACTGAACTTGCATTCAAGGTGACATAGGTTCGAATCCTGATCGGTCCATCACTGCCGCTTCTTTAAATTTTCTGAGTGTTTATATCTATCAGTTTAATCTCTAATGATGTCGCACTTATCGTTTTGATCTGTTTTAAAATTTAATAAGATCGGAGACATATTCACTGGGCGCAATACTGCTTCTAGGTATTCATTCATTTCTCTCGAGTCGATTCAGTCCTAAATGTTTCAGTGAAATCCTGAACAACACAGTATTCATAATGGATTCGTTTCCCCTCACAGCAGGTAGTCACTGCGAGTAGTTTCAACACTTGCCACTATCCAGCAAAAGCAGCACATCCTAGACCATATTTACGATTTTTTTTATTTCGATCATTTTAAGCAAACTATTAAGTTAGCTCGATGAAACCAACTGCATTTTGAAATTCTGTTAAGTGTCTAGGTTTGAAATGTTTTTCATAGTGTTGGGTGAAAAACTTTTATACATATCATAATATTATTACTTTTTTGCTGAAATGTGATTTCCCATGGCAATTTTTTTTAAATGAACTTTATATTATCCGATTCTACTCAAACTCATAACAACCCTAGATAAAGATTTACTTTATCTTGCAAAATAAATTCGGTTGCTATATATTAATTAGGAAACCAGAATTCATGGAAAAGTTTTTGAAATCGACCAATTTAAAACATTTTTCGAAAGGTTATGTAATAAATTTAATTTAAATTATATTGCTGTGCAAATGATATTTTGTAAGGTTTATCGATAGGGTTTCGTCTTTAATATGAAACTTGAATTATTAAAATCGTACAGTTATTTCTCGTGATATAAATATTGGAATCTGACATGGTGTTTTGATGTACTGCTGGTTGCGAACCATCCGGGATTTAAGCTGTAACTCAACCTTAAGGCCCAGCTGTAGATATCACTTTTACTCTTAGAACTCAGTATTAGAACTGACTTGTAGGCCTTAGTATTCGACTTCCATTTTAAGCATTAATATTTAACATCATACTTACACCTTAGTATTAGAGCTTCTTTTACCTTACTCTGAGACCTCAATTTTAGGCTTAAATGTTCATTATTTTTTTATGATTTTTGTATTTAATTGTAGCGCACGTAATATTATTTACATGTGAATTTCTTAGTAGAACAACTGTTTGTGAATTATTATCTGTACATCCTAGAAGCATAAAATGTAGCATTTGAAACACTGCTGTGCAAAAAACCCCTGCACACAGCTATAGACGGCAGTTCTGCTACTCAATATATGTAGGTACCATAAAGTTTAATCACGGTGCTCGAAAATGTGTATTAAATATCAGAGAACAACTACTTGTAGCTAACTAGGTCTGAGAGGGAGAAGTCATAGTGTTGTGTTACATTGTTATTGTAGGCCGTGAACAATCATGCGATTGCTACAGAACAGTTTTCAAATAAACTACAGCATCTCTTTGCAAGGATCATTTAATCAATGTTTGAAATTTTCAGAAAACTATAAATATAATCTGTAAAAATTTATGTCGTAGTTCGGATCACTCATATTTAAGAATAACCAGCAAATAAAAAGTAAGGCCTGTTAGTTTTTACTTTGTTTTATAAGCCATTTGCTTGCATTTTTTAATCATATATTTTTTCCTGAAGGATAGTAAAATAATATTTAAATAAATGTTTGTGTTACAGAAACTTCTCTTCTTCTATGACTTAAAATATGCCTTTAAATGATATATTTTTGAAACGCTTTTCACAGCCAGTTCTAAAAATATAATGTGCTATATAACTTGATAAATTTTAATAGTGAAGTTTTACCACATTTTTGTTTGTGCACCTCTCAAAGGCTAAAAGATACATTTATAAAGTACAAAATAAACAAATGAATCTTGGTTGAAGTAACTGACAGGAAAGACTGTAAGCAATGACATCTCTGAGTCTGCTATTACAGAGTTGGCTAGTGACTGAATACTTTATCTTCATAAGAAAATATGTAATGCAAAAATAGATGAACGAGACATAAATGAGAAAACACAAACCTTCCCTCTGTTATAATCGAATACCGAAAATCCTGCACTAAGCCTAATAGGACATAAACCCGCACTACTCGCAGTCATCGGAAGTAAAGATATAAACTTTAAAGCTAACTCATGTTACTCAAATTGACATACACACACGTGTAGTGTGAATGCTATTTATATTCCTGTGTCACTGTCTCTTGTTGAGCTGTGTTCCAATAAACGTTCGTCGGTCTTCCAGACTTTGAACATTGCTCGGCGGTCTGGGAAGTCAGCAACCTTGTGACAGCCGCCAGGTGAAGGGTAAAAAGCGTTATGAGAAACGCCGACTGGAACGCGTATTGTGATATCACCTCTACGACCAAAGTCTCAAACACGCGCAGTGTTCCCGCCGTAATGTTGTCACTGTGGAACTTGAAGCGTTGATTAGATAATGTTATTCAACTCGCCACTGAAGCAAAGTCTAGTGTATCTTAAGAAAAAAAAAGTAAATTATAGCCAAAATTGAGGGCTTTAAAATAATGATTTCAATGTAAGTGGCGCCTTATAGGTCCAGTTCACAAGTAGCGCAAAGAGTGTTTAATTTTCGTTGACAAGCATTGTGCACACACCTTCACTTGTCTTTGATAAAGAAAGTAATATCCGCAGACGTTACTCAAAGTTTGAGGGCGATGTTGACCGGCCTATCTGGTGCGGTATCGCCTCAATCACAAGATACTGTCAACTGCGTACAGGGTATAGTAGTAGATCACTCGCCTGACTGACAATTTCAAGGTCGACCCTATGTTTTTACTGGCAAAAACTTTTGAACAAAGTCCATTGCATGTTTAGAAAGTAGTTTCACACATATCGCGTTTTTTTGTTGTATAACATGTTTTAAAATCAGCTTTCAACAATTTTGAGGGGTCCAAAATGATTTTTCTAAATGTCGATATGCTTCGTGACTACCTTTTCGTCGTCGTTTGAAGCGTAGCATCTTTTAGAACATTGACACAATGTGCACATGTTGAACAGTTTCGTAAAAATCCGTATTTACAGACACAATGCAACTCATTTTAAGCGCTTATCAGGCGTCCTCCTTAAGTTAGTCACCAGTATGAGAGATGGTTGTACCGCACACTAGGTACTTGGTAAGCGCTATAGTAACTCCAGCCAGCAATCTTGTGGCTCATATATGGCCGCGTAGTTAGCAGATTGCCGCCATGTTGAGGACTCTCTCCTAGAGATAACGACCGCAAGTTGCTTGCTGCCACACTCCAGACATAAATCCTCCAGACGTTCATGCTGTGTGGATGTCTGAGAGTGCCACTTGGCCTGATGGATGGAGTCGCCTGCAGCATCAGCCAGTGTCTGCACGGCTGACACTGTGTCTAGGAAGTCCGTCCAGTCATCAAACTTATTGTTGTATTTAATTCTAATGGACTTACCAGTTTGTATTCCACATTTTGTCGCTATCTCTCCCCACAGCTTGATTTTCAACCTTGAATCACTATACTTTGCATCGTCCTTATCATATAGTACTTTGTACGTATGAACCAATTCAATAAGATACTCTTCTACGTTCATGTCTCCTTTCATTGTGTCTGAAATGTATTGCTTCAACAGTACGAGCGACCGCAGCATGGGACGGAGATGGCACCAAAGTCAAGTCATTTTCCCATTCGAGACGGGACATCAATGGGGTCAGGTCTGCAACTCCAGTCAATAACAGTTAGGTCAACTCGCAGTGACGCCGCATACATAAGCACATGTGAGAATGGGATTTTACACCGGACTCAGGTCAGGTCAAGTCCAGTCCAGTCCGGTCCCAGTGGCGCCGCGCCTTAAAAGTCGTCCAGTAGTTTTGAACTTTGTTTCTTTTTTAATTACTTTCAGAATATTCTCATGTCAACTTAGTAGTTTCTATTTACGATATCTGCCTTCAATTGCTGTTCCTCGAGACTGGAAACAGCCACTAAGAAATTCTGTCGCCTTTTGTATAATCTCACTATCAAATGTTTTAGTTGCTTATGGGATGTACTGTGCAAACTATTGCTTTTATTATTATGTCGTTGTACATGATGTGTCAGTACAGCGGTTACGAATTGTCAGCAGAGATAGAGTACACACAGACGATGGGAAATCACATAGCAATACATGTTTGAAATCGCTTTCCTTGCGCGGCAGTGACGACACAAAACACAAGAGAGAACCGACACTAACAAGTACAAATTAACATAAAGAGACATCGATTGTCATCACCAGCCAAAGATTTCCCAGGATTTTGGCTGTATTAAGAATAATTAACAAGTTTTCTCCTCTTCTTCGTGTCCTTTCTTTATTGTATTTTGTGTCGCAGGAAAGTTTCCCACGATGCATTGCTATGTTATTTCCTATCGTCTGGGTGTACTCTATCTCGCCTGGCACTTTGTAACCGCTGTACTGATACATACTGTGTAAGAAGAAATTACTAGTGTGACCTATTTAAGGGGGCCGCCTGCCTAGCGCTTGAAATGCATTGCAACGTGTCAGTAATTCCGGTTTTTTACGAAACTGTTCAACATGTGCGCATTGTGCCTATGTTCTAAAAGAATCTGCGCTTCAAACGGTGACGAAAAGGTAGTCTCGAAATATATCATCCTGATTGCAACTGCAGTTTGATTTACTTATGTAAACGTGAGCCATGTATTGAACACATGTCATAATAGGCTATATACATCAACAATTATTCCCAATGAACAGTTAATTATGGCGAGGAGCTGTGAGATGTTAAAATACCCTCAGAAAGAAATATTATATATTAATTAAATCTTATTAAAAATATAATCGAAAAGTATTATTACACAAAAATTAAATACGACTGTAAAAAGCCAATGTCCCTTGCAACACGAAAAATAAACTCAGTTGCTCAAAAATAGATTAAATAATTTTATATTTTGTAATAATTAACTATTGGCACTTCTAAGGTTTGCATCGTTAGTTTACTAACACAAAATTTTATCGTCCCTGCTAGAAGAGAACAGATCTACAATTGAACATATACATAATCTCTCTCGGTTGGTAATGCGAAAGAGTACTGTCTCTACAAATATTAATTTTAATAGAGACGCGGCCGCAGATTCCGAATCAAAGAACGCGCTTCGCATAGACATAGTCTCTTCGAGCAATGCAACGAACTGACGTGCAGATATTATTTATTTTACTAGCTCATTTCTATTAGACGCTCAGTGCTGACGTTCTGATTTTAAGTCGTAATACGTAGACTCGACGTCTCGTCGACAGAAATGTGATTTGAGACAGTTGCACTTAACATTGCACAAGGACAGAAACTGGGAGTGGAAATAGCTATTGTTTATGTTGAGAATACTCCGTATAAATCACCTACTTCGATTTGAGCAGCGAACTCGTGTTCTCTGGAATATTCCTTGAACTTAACATTGCGCCACTTTGCTCGGTTTTATGACCTAAATATTAAGATAAAGAAAAGCTGCGTTAGTTGTAAAATTATGTTACTAAGTTTTTAATTGTACTGAGTATACTGAATTAACTATAATAGTTTCTATAAATAGTCGACAATATTATGCATGTAGGTGAAGTTTGCATCATTGTTGAAATATTCATGACATGCCATGTCAGTTACTAACTCAAAGCGACATTACTCTCCACTTAATATTTTTTTTAAGGATTATCAGTATTTTAAAACATCGCTTTCGTTGCATTACGAAATTATGTATTTCTTACGCAAATTTTCGCAGATTTGTAGTTTAGTTTATGCCTTCCCACACGTACTTTAAATGTGTTTTGCCTTTCCTCTCATATTTTTGCTGTGTTTTTTTTTTTGCTTTTGAATTGTTTTAAACTATTTTCTTTCTGGCTGGTCAATGTTCAGCGGAGGCTTGTATCTCAACATACGTACCACTGGCTCTCTCACGCGGACACTATTTATAAATTGCATAACAACTTGTGCTTAGAAAATTCAAACTAACTAATGCACAGTTAACAATTTAATTAGCTAATTATTGTATTTCTGTTTGAGAAATATTTTGCAGTTAGACACATGTCTGCAGCCATGAAGAAAAATGTAGAATTGAGGAGGTGGCCTGCATACCGCCGAAATAAGCATAAAAATTACAATTATTATTATTGACATTAAGTTTACATAACTTTGTCAAACGTAACAAGTAGATATCTTAAAAATTTGCGTTTTGATTTGGGCAGAAGCTAGAATTCCAACATCTGTAAGTTTGTGTAATTTTCACAATTGATCTGTGACATATTTGACATCTCCTGGACATCTCCTGGATGTCTCTGAGCCAGTGATAAAATTGTAATTAATACAGACCTATATCACTTTAATAGCAAGCAGCTAAATAACACCTGATGTCTGCTTCAGTTCACAAATATACTTGCAGGCTAGCCTACATGTCAGTGAACTCGCGAATTTTTCCTGTCTCCAGCAACAAGTAACCTCTCATGAGATGTTTGTTGCGCAGGGCAGTAATGTAAGTTGGTTTTGACCTAAAAAGCTTGAATTCCTTGTGTTCAGTTTAAAGCTGCACGCTCTTACGAAATTAATTTCTGTATATAACCATGAAGACATTAACATTTCTTAAATATTCGTCAAAATGTTCCATTTCAGAAAATCTGATTTTTGCTCAATATTTTAGTTACACGTATTTATTTGCCACTAAACAAGTGGACTAAGTTTAAAATTATGAAGTAATAATTTATAAAAAATTAAAATATGCTCGCCTCGTTATATTACTTATTACTTACATAAGAGTTGGAATGAATGTTACGTGTTGGTAGACATTTAATATCAATAATCGTTGCAATACTAACTTTTTTCATAGTTACTATTCCATATTCAACCATTACCGTTTTAGATCAGATAAAATTCGTACGTAACCGATTACAAATTTAAATATATATATATATATAAAAGGAAGTGCCCCACTCACTGACTGACTGACTCATTCATTCATTCATCATCAACGCCCAGCCCAAACCACTGGACCTAGAAACGTGAAATTTTAAGGGAAGTTTCCCCTTGTGGCATAGGCGCGCACTAAGAAAGGAAATTTTGAAATTCGGCTATTAAGGTGGTGAAACGGGGTGAAATGTATTTTTTGCAAATCTTTGATATTTCTCGAACCCGAAGGGCTATCATCGTCTTATTCACTTCGTTAGTTCGCAAATACAAATGTCTAGAAATAAATTTCAGGATTTTTCGAAATTTTTATATTAAGGAGGTGAAAAGCCGTTTAATTCGTTTACAGTAAATCCTCTCTTCCTCTTAAACCACCTGAGATATCGAAGTGATTTTTTCTTTAAAATGAAGCTTACGCAAATACCTAAAAAGAAATTTCAGGATTTTTCAAAATTCGTTTTTGAAAGCCGGTAAAAAAAAACTAAACAGTTGTTTGATTAATCCTAAACCGTTAGAGATATCGAAGTGGCTTTTGTCTTATAATGAAACATAAGTAAATACCTAAAAAGTTATTTAACGATTTTTGGAAATTCGTCCTTGAAAGCCTATAAAAAAATAAAACGTGTTTAAGAATAATCTTTCGTAACACCTGAAATAGTTCAAAATTTGTTTCCTTTTTATTTCTTGCTTATAGTTAAACCTCTTTGGACACGCGAAATAACTCTCATGGCCTGTCTTGAATAATTTGTAGTTAAGTCTGTGGAGTTGCGGTTTTTTTTTTTTTTTTTGCCAACCCACCATAAATAAAACCTCTTTGGACTGTAGCCCGTACATACGAAAGTATTATTACGGCCTGCCTTTAAGTATTCACTCGGGTATTGTACAAAGTTTGTGGTGTGGGAGGGGTGGGGTTACGGG
>PNEQ01100654.1:0-11650 GCA_003012365.1 Medauroidea extradentata | reverse complement strand
AACCCAGTGAGGGTAAGATACACAGCAGTCTGACACGGTTACTGCAGGTGGTTAACTTACCCGGTGAGGGTATGCTACACGCATGTATGGCACAGTTACTACATGTGGTTAACCAACCCAGTGAGGGTAAGCTACACAGCTGTCTGACAAGGTTACTGCAGGTGGTTAACTTACCCGGTGAGGGTATGCTACACGCATGTACGGCACAGTTACTACATGTGGTTAACCAACCCAGTGAGGGTAAGATACACAGCAGTCTGTTACGGTTACTGCAGGTGGTTAACTTACCCGGTGAGGGTATGCTACACACATGTATGGCACAGTTACTGCATGTGGTTAACCAAACCAGTGAAGGTATGCTACACGCATGTATAGCACAGTTACTACATGTGGTTAACCAAACCAGTGAAGGGTAGCTACTCAACTGTCTGGCATGGTTATTACAGGTTGTTAACTAACCCGGTGGGGGTATGCTTCATGACTGTCTGGCATGGTCACTGCAGGCATTCCACCAAAGCTATCTGGGTTCAACAGCCTGTAATTTCACCCCGGAATTAAATGCATTAATTGTGCCTGATCACGTGTTGTATTTTCGCAGGGATTTCATGTTTTCCACTGCTTTTAGGCACTGCTTTTCACACATTGTTCGCCTTACATCGGCTCTTCAGGCGATATCTTGCTGGACACGTGGTTTGAAGACACCCAGCACGTTGGAAATGTTACGACTCGCCCAAGAAGTTCTTCTGTCTCCACCTGGGTCTCATACATTAAGCTCCACAAGAACTACCATATATATATTGTCACTCCTGTATAACTCCGGAATATTTTCCTACGCCTGTTGCTCCACTAACACCTCACCATAGATATCGGTCCATATGTTGACATCGTTGCTTGTGAAAAAAAAATAATACATGCCGTATGGTGAGGGTACTGAGGCAATGCATCGTGCACACATCGGACTGGGTATCTCCCGAACCCTACAAGCTGACATGAGAAGTCCTACGATGGAGAAGCGGCGGATGTGTGTGAAGAAACGAGATAGCACGAGAAACCCCGTCGTCCAGTGCAATCATCTGGTACTATTCCTAAATGCGTGTTCAGAGATAACTCACCAGGAAACTAGCGATGCGAACACTTGACCGCCACAGTCCTGAAGCAGATGTGCCAGACTTGTTGTATGACCTCATAGGTGTTGCCTTGAGCTCTCTGTTTTGAAGGTAAACTGTTTACCATAGGGTGTTATTAAGGCAGCCATATTTCTATTTACACATGCCTCTAATAAACATCCATAAACAATGATACAACATTACATTACAGTTACGTAGTGGCAAATGATCAGAGCACGAATATTACCAACTAAGTGTCTGCCTACATGCTCTTGAAATGTATGTCATGCAGCGAGTTGCGGTTGTTACATACTTTCCGAAACTCTTGGTCACAGTACATTTGTATTGTTACTAACCTAATACAAACTGTAAACTAAAAATTCAGTCCTATTATCATGAATTTCATTTTGCGGGTTTATAAATTGGCTTAAAATGGTTCTTCAGGCTACAGCAGGTCTATATAGAAAAATACAAAATTTTTTCCCAAAACAAAAGTATATAAACATGTGTTGGATGTTAAAATATAATTTACACAAATAAAATGAAGAAAAAAACTCTTCGCTTAAATTCAAATAGGGAAAATAATATTAAAACACTGCACATTAGTTGAGCGGCTTGCACGTTAAAATAACAAACACACATTATATGTTCCGGACAGTCATACCCTTACAGCTCCACCACTAAGTTTGTGCTTTAATTCTGTGTCAGTTGTACATGCCACTCTATTGAACCATTTTTATAATTTAAAACCATCATTGTTATTTAAAATATCGTCTTTTTCCGTTACGTTACTTGGCTGAGATATTTGATCTATGGACGGTATGTAATGTCATGCCAAATAAACAGAAATGGATTGATTTCGTATGCCGCATAGCTCCAATTTTTTGCTGAACCAAATTTTTAGAAAACAAAACTTTCGAAACAATTAGCCACATAACTTGTTTGTATAACTTAAATAAAAGATCCTAATTATTTACATCGAAAAATATTTATGTACTACAGCAAATTGCGTTAAATAAAAATATTTTTCGTAATAATTTGTATTAAATGTTTTGCGGTAGCGTAGGTATTTACAAAAAAAAAACTACCTTTGACAAAGAACAAGTTTTGTTTGAGTCTGAAAAATGTCGTGACTCTCATACTTGTATTTATTGAAATGTACGTCTTATCTACAGTAAGGTCAATATACAAGAAGCCAATGGCTCAGAGGATGAGGAAATACACAAAGATTCTAAAGAAAATGTCCGGAGAGGGATGTAACCTTCTCCTCGTATGAGAGTACAGTACACGTGTAACATTATACTAGGTCTAAGTGCAGAGTGTAGTATATACAAGTCCCGCACATGTTACCTGCACAAGCAGCACCGAGTGTCGCTAAGTGGACAGGAACACACTATCCACATCAAGAGACCTCGCCTACTGTTATCGCCGTCAGAAGATGCGCACATCTAGAATGCTCGCTGACATTTACGCTCTTCTCCTGCCAGGTGAGAGCGATCACCTTTTGTTACGTCACATCTGTCGTTAGACCGTTAAGAATGGAGAGGAACAGCAAGAGAGAAAAATGATGGAGCTTAAGGGCCTCGCCTACCACACGCTCAACATGTCTGCAGCGTGTTCGTAAAAGCGTTTTATTTACGAAACTATTCCTCATATGTCCAGTGTCCATGTACAAAAATAAGATACAGTTCAAAACGATGATTGGAGGGTCGTTTCAAAGCATCACTTAGATTAGAATCATTTCGTAGCCCCTCAAAATGACTGATAACAGATTTTCCAACATGTCACATCTACAAATCTACTCACAGGATTCGTGGGAAACTACCGTCGAAGATTAGAACTTTCCACCGATATAAATATATGGGTTCACCACTGAATGTGTCAGTCTGTCAGTCAGGCGAGTGATCTGCAACACTGCTTGTTGTTAGTGTCTGCCGGTAGAGGCGATACCACACTATACGAGCCGGTCAACATAGCCCTTAGCGCCGTGCCTCACTCACGCATACACACGGCCAGTAGACGGGCGCCGTAGCGTCTGTTTAACAGCGCGTGGGTCAGACAGAGAAGAAACATGAAAGGATGCAGCCATAGCCAGGCTTAAGAAAACCATCCCAGTATTTTCGTGGAGAGATCACGGGAAAATAAAAGAACGGAAAATTAAAATCGTAATAGACAGTCGAGTAGTCGTATTCGGGTTTTATCCCATTGTGGGTACAGTAAAATAATTCCTTAGTGATAACCCTATATCATCCCTTTTCCGTTTCCTGTCTCTTTATGACACTAGTTCACTCTCGCACAACCGACAACGTACGAACGTAATGTTAAGGCGCAGTGACATGTCTAAGCAAATATGGATCAAACATGACATGATCCAAAGAGCTGTCCTAATTGTTTGCCAAATAGTGGTCAATTTCGTGTAATTTTTAGCTGTCAAAGTGGCGGACCAATGTTAGAATGCTCTGTACCGCCGCAACTTGCACAAGACTTGATGTTCGCTTTTAACGGAAACTGTGTGTCCTACGCACTTGCAACAACAGGACATTTTGTAATGCATGGCACGCTCGTAAATTATTCGTCTTTAAATTCCTTCATATCGAGACAGCGCCAACGTTTTACAACATACGTCTATCACCCATGGGATTTTCATAACGGTGGAAGGCTGCAACGATCATTTGCTGTGGAATAACAGATCCCGATAACATAAAACAACGTCCTGTGTTTTGTCCTTTTATCTCACATAGTTCCCAAGTTTTTCAGAAAACACTGTTTCAAATTGCAATTTTCAAGGGCTTATTGCTCCATCCATATTCAATTTTTGCGATACGTGTTTTACATGTTTTCTACTTCCTTTTTCATAACTTTTCATATGCCAAAAAGTATTCGTCGAATTTAGATACATCCTGTATGTATATATGCATGCATATATACATACATCCTGTATGTATATATGCATGCATATATACATACATCCTGTATGTATATATGCATGCATATATACATACATGATGTATGTATGTATGCATGTATGTATATATAATACACGGTTTAACGTAGTGTGAGAAGTGAAGTGATAGTAGATGAACCTTGCACACAGCTGCGGGCGAGAGGAGAGGACATAGATCAATTGGTCTGATGAATATCAACATGGCCGCCATGTTGGAGAGGGGAGGGGAGAGGATATCCTTGAGAAGCACAACAGCTGTTGAAGGCCGACTGAGTTCACAATGTCGCTCTGTATAAAGTGTTCACTTGTGTGACAGTACCACACCGCGTCCTGCTCGTTATACTCTAGTCATTCATGGTGCAGTGAGAACATTTCAAAACTCTCCCAACTAGTGCTGAACATCAATAATTATACTTTACTGTGGTCTTATAAGTTCTCTTCTTTGAAGAGCAGTGTAACACATGCAGTGTTTACTAGGCAAATAACATGTTGTATGTCGACAATTGACAGAGTACAGAATACTTGGCGGCGCCTTGAAGACTGCTCATATTTCTTGAACATCCAATAACAAGGACAAGTTAAGACAGGAAAGGAATCACGCAGCACCTTATATAGTTGGAAATCGCTAAACTATTTGACAGACACACATGCAAGAAACCTATATTAACATCTTCGAACATATGCAGCAAGCATATACAGATCTCAACTTTACACTTCTACCAAATACTATCTAACATGTAGACAATACTTATAATATCATATTACTAAATTTAAATAAATTTTACTTTATATTTTTTTTTTTTGCATAATACACGTGAAAGTCAAAAGGACAAGATTTCATAACTTACAAAATGAATGATTAACAGCACATTAGATCCCACGTATCACATTACGAAATCTCAAATACAACGCGGGGGCCGCGGTGGCGGAGAGGTCAGAACTCTCGCCTCCCACCGAGGCGGTCCGGGTTCGATTCCCGGCGGGGTCGGTCCCCAAACTTCCACATGTGGGAATCGTGCCGGACGATGCCGCTGGTCGGCGGGTTTTCTCGGGGATCTCCCGTTTACCCAGCCTATTAATTCCGGCGCTGCTCCATACTCACGTCATGTATCCCTCACCAGCGCTGAAGACCTCGACGTTGAACGCTGACCAGAATATCTCACTCACTCAAATACAACGCACATAGATATTTTTATACTTTTATAAAATAAGTGCAAATGCGGTAAATTTCCATTGGGTATTTTATTTTTCTTGCTATTTACTTTTTTAATGAGTAATGTAAGCATGTTAGCTTTCTTCTTTGCTGTAGGAAATTATTTCTTTACGTAAATGTTTTTATACGATTTAGTTCCGAAAAATATCCCAATTTTTTTTAATTACCAAAGTTGCTTCTTTCTAATTAAATGTAACATACAGTTCAACCGTGTTTGGTAAAAATTTTAAATAGGCAATTAATGTTTTTCTGTCGAGCGCATATATCAGTAAATTTAGCCCTTAGAAATATCCTAATTATAGTGATAAGGCTGTTATCGTACAAGTTTATGTTATTTACTTTCAAATTAGCCTATGTATTGCCTTTGGTTATTTGAAAATACTATGAGAATGTTGGGCCAACGCCAAGTTAGACAAGGTTATATGTAGCACGCCATTCTCTTCCAGTGTAACGCTGCTATATTTTGTGGTAAAACCTCGGTATTTTTCCTTTCTCGTAACTTGTATCATTTCCCACGTGTTGATATAAATACGCCGAACGGTGTGGTGATCTTCGATCGTTATAAGATTATTTCAAATATGTTCAGCGAGCGTCAGTTATATCGGCTTAGGAGTAACATTCAAAGAACATTTTACATATGTAGACTTATTTCCAATCCTCCACGTCTCTGTCAAGTTTATTTTTACTTTGCTTGAAATGGCAAAATGGGTGATTTGTTGTCATGTTTAGGTATGTAAAACTGTGCGCTGTTTATTTTAAACGTATAGGCGTGTACAATATTCATTACCTCTTCAAAATCAAATATGCGAGTAGATTTACTGTACAACAAATTACAACGCAAGTTCTTCATTGTATGAAAGTTTAGTATTTTGTGCAACAAAGTAATATCGCCTCAGTAGCTTCTGACTCCTTTACACAGAATCAGTACTAAGCTAAGTTAAACCATGCAATTTTTTCTTGTTACTAATGCCAGCCTTTTGTAAATGCTTACTATTATGTATGATTGTAGCTGGTCTCTATGAACCAAACGTAAGCTAACTCTTGTGTTTAATACTGTGAAAACACAACTATCTTCATTGTGAACTAGGCTAGGTGCTGCAGTTCAGTCCTATCAACACAGGTGAATGAACGTATTTATTTCTCCCTTGGGTAAAGGGAAAAACAAATTTGTCTGGTGTGACAGACATACTTCGTTGAACGTAATGTTTAGTTTAAGTTCTACAAACTGAGGTTTGATCGGGGAAGGACATAATAGTTTCACAACTGTCAAAGAATATACTATTTATGTGCATTTCCTTAACTCGAATCTTGCTACAGAGCTTAATATATGTTAAATCTTCAGAGTTTCCCGATATTTTGCGTATTTTAGAAGCTATAAACAACAATAGAGATGAAAACGTTGATACTATGAAAACAAGTCTATAGTTGGAATGTAGCTGTAGGAGCACGTGGTGCTGTATTGCTGATCAGAGGAGCAAGTGTAGTGGCAGCACTGCGCAGTGACACTTCAGACTATCGCACTGCGCCACTGCTCTGAACAAAACACGCTCAAGCAACACATGCTGCACTTCCGCTCAACAACACTCGTGTAGACAGTGTTAGGTACAAGCGCTTCAGTATCACAGACTAACTACTGGTGTGACACAGTGTTCCCATTCCTCTCGAAAGTTCTGCGCTTCTTGCAAACAAAATATTTTAATGAATATCGATTAGTAAAACCGCCGTTTTGCCTATATGTCGTCAAGTTTTCTGGAAGCACGACTTGACTACGAATATTTACGTACCATTTTTTAACACCTGTAGGCTTAAGGAAACCCAAATTTGAACCAACATTTCTCACACCATCGCCGCTACGGCAACTGACAGCAGAAAGTGAAGTCTCCTATAGTACAGTAGTTTCCGTCAAGATTACTACACTTCTTTCCATGCATGGTGTACTTAATACTGCGACTTAGTTTTGAAAGGTAAGGTGTTATTTTATAACACGGTACACAGGTACAGCAGGAATGACACCAAAATAAAAGAACAGTATCCCAAACGCAGTGTCATCAGCTCACAGGACGAAGTGCCTAACATAGCAGACCAATAATGTCATAAACACGTGTAGCAGTTAAAGAGATGTACAACGACTGCAATAGATATTTTTAAATGTTCCATGTATTTGCGAGAAGAGCTGTTATAGTTGAAACATTTAATAAGTGATTATGTTCGAAACACTTAGGCACATGTATAATATGTGTAAACATGCAAATAATTACCATGAATGTCAACACGTGTTCATGATAAATATAACTAGCAAACATTCTCCAAAGGAAATTAACACTTTCGGTCTCCCGAAAATGTATAGTTTTAGCAGTTGCAACGAGATAATTATATGGCTATCGATGTACTCAATCACTCAGATCTCTAAGACGTGTGTTGCCGTATGTATTACTCACAGTAGAGGGTACATGACCTGGAGTCTTAGTATCTCTAGCGAAGACATGTTTCAAGGCGTGTGAGTCGTCTTATATTGGGCAGAGAGAGAGAGAGGTGAATACAGGTGTTTGCAGCGTACAGTGTATCTTACCTGGACAGTGCTACCTCACAGATGCCATGCGGAGAAGTCAAGTTGCCACACCTTGCCGCCCCGCAAGCAGCACTCAACTGCCAGGCTGCCAACACGCAGGCCGGCCTCTCCCTCCTGCCCAGGGCTGCCAACTACGCTCGCACGAAATACCCTAGGTCTTGCCGCCTCGTGTCTGAACGCAGAGGTACACATACCGCCTGAATAAATGCCTTGTGTTGTGTACATGTTGTACTCCGTTTATCTTATCTAAGTCAGCTGCCATGTTTTTAGTCGTTACGTGATCTTGCACAGCTCTGTGAAGGTGCAGCCGGAATACAAGTGCACGCGAACACACAAGTTATCTGTGAAACATTTTTGTAAAATATTTAAAACATTCTTGTGTGTTTTGTAGCGCCAGTACAGTTTGAAATGTTAGTCTAACCTATCACAAATGCACGGAATTTTTATGCTGTGAAGCTGCGATACTGCAACACTGTACTGTGCACAACGGAGCTGTGCTCTTCTCTCGGTCTTTCTGCGCATGCGCACGACAAAATGACGTCACCTCTTATGGGAGTTTTAACATTGAAGAAGTGCACATGTCTACTGTGCTCATGCCTGTTGATCGCGGAAACAGTTACTTCTTTCACCTCGTGGTGGCAGCACCTACTGGCACAGCAAGTGTTACATCCCCGCAACTATAAAATACCTCGCTACATCCCAGCAGTTACGCTATTTCATGTCAAATCAACATTCTGAGCAAAAATGTAACACGAGCCTTGAGCAAAACTGATGACGTGACGCTGTGGTTTCAAATGTAAAACAAATGTCAATAATGCAGAGTGCACGTAATGAATGTACATTCGTACAAACTGTATTTTGACATATTGCCAGGGGCGTCATTTGTACCACAAGGGGGGGGGGCAAATGCCCCCCCTGGATTTAGCATTTTATGTGTATAAATATATTTTTAGTATTTTTGAATTTAAATAATGCCAACTTAAGCACACAGAACTGAAGTTTTATTATTAAAGCATCTAATTTATACATGCTTAATTAATAAAAAAGATGCAACAAGGTCACTGTCGGCGGAAAACCAAATCTTGCCCCACCCCCCTTACAAAAACCTGAAATGACGCCGCTGTATGTTGCACCCAACTATGAAATATTACCAGGATAACATTATTAGAAAATAGTATTTTAACGTCGGATGTAACGAGTAAAGGAAATATTATGATTTATTTGCCAACAACGATAACCTTACAGTTAGATTTAAACCACGTATAAAATTATACGTACTTATTGCTTTATTTAAGATCCATATCGTAATTTGCCTGGAAATTGAAGGGAAAAGAGAAACAACTTTCAGTACTAGTAATGAATTTTTAACCCATATTCTGTATCATGAAATGTTTAATAAAATAACACGAAATTGAGTGTGTAGGAGCAATTTGTTATTATTTTTAACTAACAATTTTTAACATCTTAATAATTTTTCGAGACAATTGTAAACATCAATTATCTGACTTCACCGGCCGCTATTTGCTCTGTATATCTAGTCTTATAAAAATATTAAAACACCATAAACACTCCCCGTATGAAAAATTATATCCGAGGCAGATTAGAGATACGCCATATTAAGGTTCATTCCAATACAGGGTATAAAGACCAGTGTTAAAAGACAGACACAGGGAAAATATGTGCCGCTTGTGCGTTGGTATCGGTAGTGCACCAAACTGACCAATCACAGAGCGTTCCTGAATTTTAAGTTACATAAAGTGGACAATTTTAAACGCGAAATTGGTTTCTTTTCACTTTAAAATTAAGTTAAATTACTTCTGTCATTTCCAAGTCAGTTTAAATTTAGTTTTACTACGGTTTCGTATTTCTCTGGTTCATAGCGATTGAAGTGAAATTAGCAGCAGAAACGTTCGCTGTGGCAAGCTCTCCCATAAGAAAACATAGTTTCTTTCTAATCTGTAGTAGAATTAATCTTAACCAGATCTGGTGTCAGGAACTTTTTACAAATATGTTTTATGTGACTTACATCTGGACCACATCAGTCCAGTGTCAGAAGTTTATTTATATGTATATATAAAATTAAATAAATATACACGTACATATCTACATATCTATATATTTTGTGTGTGTAATTGTGTAACTTAGTGGTTGCGTGATTTCGATATTGCACTCAGTTGTTATGGTACATTTTCTTCCATCATAAACGTCTACTTCGACGAAAATCAAATAGTTGGTTTGCAGAGCTTGGTGAGGTAGATAATTATAAAAATTAACAGCAATTTTGTGTTGCACCAATTTCAGCCAACATTTCAAAGTAGTAATTGGCTACTGAGAGCACTTTCCACTCTCTGTGTGTGTGTGTGGGTCTGTGAGTCTTGTGTAACTGTGTATTTTTAGTTTGCTCCAGACCTCCCTCCTCCTACAAATACTGAACCTGTGAACACATTTTGTCAAACGCGGTACACGTAAAATAGTAAATACACTCGCCTGTGTTCAACTCTACGCCCACGCAGGATGATGACTTTTAATTATGAAAAGTCTCACGAATTAACGAATCGGCTTAAACCATACTAACAATTTTACAGTCCTTCATATAGCGGTATATTAAGATTAGTTATCAGTTACAAAAACACAACTACACAAATAAAAGATTTTATCGCATATATAAGATGCATAAATTATTCGATGGTATGCTATTTTATTACAGATTTTCTAAGACACTCCTTTGTCAAATGAGGCCTTTTATTTCTTCCCACGTGGTTAATAATGAGTATTGAGTCATTCATTACTTTTGGGACAAGATAATATGACGAATAGCGAGATTACCGAAATGTATGTTAATACACCGCAAAACACCGAGATTCAGTTTAAAACACGAAATGAAACAAAATCAACAAAACTCAGCACTTATTTGTAAAACAGTGACATTCCTCTAAAAAACCATTCTCTTTATGTACTGATTGTTGGAGGTAAAATATAATATCTCAAATTTTCATAATTTGCAGCGGAATGATTTGAAATCCTGAAAGCAGAGTAGACCTGCAGTGTTTATTGTCGGGTATGTTCATCAGTATATTATTTAATAACATGCATCTCCTCAATAACATAGCTTTTTAAACATTGTATGTTATAATACGAATGAGAGAGATTATGGTCAACTCTTAACATCGAGGTCTTCAGCGCTGTGAGTAGTGACATGAGGTGAGCATGGAGCAGCGCCGGAATAAAAGGGCGGTGGAAACGGGAGATTCCCGAGAAAACCCGCTGACCAACAGCATCGTCCGACACGATTCCCACGTGTGAAAATCAGGGGCTCGACTCCGCCGGGAATCGAACCCGGATCGCCTTGGCGGGAGGCGAATGGTCTGACTCCCTTATAATTTGAAACGTATATCTGTTAACTATGCATTTTTATTAACCATACACGTTATTTACAAAAATTATACAATAACTCTAAAATTTAAATTTAAAAACAAAAGGTGCCTTAAAAGGAAACCATTAAATTTTTTCATAGCACGGACGTTTGTATTTATAGCCTCCATACTTTCCAAGTGAATATACTGTTAAAAATGGCAGATCATTAGAGTCATTTGACAACTTTAAGTGTCAATACTACATATTAGGCGCGGTGCACACCGGAGCAATACGATAGGCGATGCGATAAGCGATACGATAAGCGACGCGATGTGAATTCGACACGGTTGCCTAGGAATAATGGTAACTATATGGAAACGATACAAATAGGTTCACACTGGCGCGATAGCGATACGATAAGCGATATCTATCGGCGTCGTATCGTGGGGGCAACACGGCGTGCT
>PNEQ01100653.1:0-11650 GCA_003012365.1 Medauroidea extradentata | reverse complement strand
CATTGTCCGGCTGGCGCTACAGTCCCCTGGTGGATCAGCCTTTCTTAGCACCCCCTCCTCGACACCCGTTTCCGTCTCCACCCCATCCTCGCCTTGTGAACCCACATCCGACGCAACTCCTCACCCAGGCACTTCCGTGCTATCCTGTCCGGGGCATCAACACCCCATTGTTGCCACTTCTTTCCTTCCACCTTCGGCTACACCTACTGTGGAAGAACAACCTCCAGTGCAGCGCTAGTTTCCCTCGCTGTAATAGCCTTTACTGGGTGGGGAGAGTCCGACGAGGAAGACGGTAGTCGACGCTTCGGGAGTGCATCCTGGGAGTGGAGCACGCCGCCATCTAACCATCGCGCCCTCGCCGACAGACTACTCACGCCGAGAGGTTTCGGCTTACCGCCGTGACCTGCACCACCCAAAACCTCACCCCCACCCACGACAAGCTTTGCTAATAAATACTGCACTGAAATAGTGTTTCACTTTGTGTCGAATAACATAACATTCCAAATTATTTATTATTTATATAAATTTTATGTAAATAAGTTACATATATATATAATATATGCGTATATATGAAAGTTATAACTAGCTTACACTTATCTAGATTCAGTCGGATCGTAATTGCACTTGACGATGTACGCTAGTGTTTGTGACTACACGACGCGTGCCATTGTTTAGGCGACCGTATCTCCTGAACAGTCCATTCCATAATAATGACTAATACACAGTTAAAAAGAGAAAACTATAACGAATATCGATTTAAGAAACCACTTTTTAGCTATATGGCTTAATTCTTACTCTCTGAATCAGTTAATTCGTAGGTTTGCTAATTTTTCAACATTTTCTTGAAAGAAAATCGATTTAACAACCCCCGAAATTGATTTATTTTTACTAATTTAATATTGAAAGCATTTCAGTATGATCTTACAATGAATTTAAAATTATATAGAAGATTATTTATTCTTGGGTTTAATATCTGAATGATCAATTTTGCCTGTGTGTCGATTTTTGCGACTTAAGACATTCTTGCCCAAAAAAAACATGGACGCCGACATGGGAAAATATTGTAAATTCAGTATGTTGTTTAGGAAGGTGCATAGTAATAATCACCAAATTTGCAGCTGTATAATATTTTTTTCTGGGTTAGAGCCTTTTTGAGTCTTAAAATTTCTGGGCTAATTTTCTCCGTCTGAAAAGTGAATCAGTACCTGCCAAAAACCTGACATAAGGTCCAGGAGAGAGAACACTTGGCCTTTTCGTAGTCCTGCTAGAGCATTGTCAACACTGATCTGAGGTTAGGACATAGCATGAGTTACAACTTTTAAAGGGCGGAAATGAAAACAAAAAACGTTGGGTCCTGTTTTTGGCACAAGTACAATCAGAACATTGAAGTTGTCTTACATGATGATTAAAATGTTTGGATCTAACTTTAGGGACAGATGCAAAGATTTGGCATTGCAAATTTTCAATTTAGCTTAGTACTCTTGAGTGTGTGTAGTGTATTCTTACTTTTCACTGTACAGTTTCAGTTTTCAACCAAAAACCCATATGCAGAGTTATTTTTATGTTAAAAATTACAAATTAATATTGCATAAACTATGATGTTACGTTCTTGTAACTGTCAGCAGCATATCTTCACAACTGCGACAGAATACAGAATACTGCTATCTTAATGGTAATGTTTCTACCTTGCAGATTCTCTCCAATCACACCTCATCAGTAATTTTCAATGAGAAATTCCTTGTAGCAGATGAGGAGCTTGTCCTGGAAGTTGTTCGACTGGACTCTGTCGCTGACGTCAACGAGCTTGAGATTTTTAGAGCAGTTGTCGAATGGGCTGAGTACCAGCTAACGAAAGAAGGTGTGTTTACTGTACTTTAGAGTTATTAAAATTGATTAAGTTATGAAAATGATTTAATCGTAGTAGAATATTAAAAACTTTAGAGACAGCAGCTAAGGACACACCACAAATATAATGATGAAAATGAAACTGAAATAAACATCAGCAACAAATTAAACAAGAAGTTATTTGTACAACTAATTAGCCTACTTTTCTTAAAATAGATGAAAATTTACTTATAAGTTCAAATATGTAACTTAGGTCTGGAAATATAAAATGTTATCTGAATTTATTTTATCATACTACAGTAATAAAGACTAGTTAAATTAAAGTAAGTAAAAAAATTGTTTGAATATTTAAATTTGTTTAAATTTGTAACAGTAGTTCTTGAAACAAATTTATTTAAATAATTTATTCATGTTCATGAAGTCATAGAAATCAGAGGGGATAATTTATTAAACTAAACATAAACAACATGTAAGTTATGTTTCCTTATGAGGCACTAATTGTTAACCAAGTCTCATTAAATTCATGGAGATTTTTTTTTTTCTCAGATTTTTCATCTTATCGAATTGTTTAATGGGCCACCATTTAAAATACTTAATAACCTAATCAAGTAAATGTTAAGATAATTTATTACTACATAATTACTGTATGAGCTTTAATTTTTAGTGAAATTTGAAACAATAGTTCCTTAGATATTTAGTGCGATCAAAATATGTTAACAGCCTCCATTTTAAAAATATGTACACTGTATGAACAAAAAAAATTTTTAAGTAAAGTCAACTTAAGTGTTATATGTGAACGACGTGTACCAATTGAGATCAAATTCCGAAATATTATTTTTCAAATATTTATAGTGTTCGGAAAAAATTTTCTAATATGCACAATTTTAAAAGTGTGAACAGTAACTGAACACGATACAAAAATGTCAATTCAGTTTAGTAATAAATACAGTATGTAGAGTACTGTTATAAATAATGATGTGTTATGGTTACAGGTTCAGTCCTCGCTATAGCAGTGTTCTCACTATTACTGAATTGGGCCAAGTTCAACGCACAAAATCCAAAATTTTTCATAAAAATTGCTGTTAATTGTAAATAACTTATTTTAATTAAATGATAGTTTATTTAAGCAGGTTGGCATGTCCTCTTGCCCAAAAAGTATGTTGATCACGTAATAATGAAGTAAAAACCTGACAGCGCAACTTGGCAGTCGCAGGGTTGTCTTGCCTTCAGTCAGTCACTCGCCTGTCGCACCTTCTCGGGATGCGGCGGTGACTGGCTCTGCATCGTGCATACACATAAAACCAAATAACAGCTAGTCGGGTAACAGATATTTTCACATGTGACTTGCATGCAGCCCGCAACACTTTAGGCCTCTTTAATTAACGAGTTCACTTCTTACTCATGCTGCATTTTCAAACGACAGTGTGTCAAGTTAGAAATTTTATTCACAGTGGAGCATATGTACAAACGCTGTGTTTGGTAAACGCAACACTCATAGTTACGATGTGCTGGGTTTGTGTGAACGTGTGAATAAAAGAAGGCACAGTTGCAGTCTGAAGCCAGCACAAGAGCCAAGACTACAGCACGTTAGCACGAGGATGGTAGGCAGGGTCCCAGCAACATCCCGGCAATCTGTATGACATCACCTTGTCTGCATTCAGTCTATCCTCATACATCCCCCCACCCTACTGTCAAGCATCACCTTAATCCCTCCCTCTACCATATCCACAGTAAACACACACCCTGCTCAAGGTCAAGCACAGTTACGTTCTTTGTCCAGAATTTTAGTTCCCGAGTCTGTGTCACTGCTAGAAACACTGGCATTTCACCTGGGCCAGTAGTGGGTGTGGTTTGCTCAAAATATCACAAGGAAACTGCAAATCGTGAAAAGAAAGTGCTGCTTGGTAAACATGTTCTTTAGAACAGGAAGAGTGGTATAATATTGGGAGACACACTGACATTCCTCGATGGATGCCATTTTTCAAAATGGCGGTAAAAAATGAGAAAGCTTATAACTTCGTTATCTTTTTACCGATTTCAAAATTTTTTTAAAAATTGAAAGCTGGTAAAAAAAATAATTTTTTCATTCTTACAGAATTTCCAGAAAATCTAATAGTTTCCATGCAAATCGATAAATTAATCTTTTTAAATCTAGATTTTGGTTTGTGACTATAACAATTGTTGCTTGCAATTATTCATAAATTGTTTTTATGGTGTAGCTAAAATAATTTGTCTATTGTCCACAGAAATAAATGTACAGGTTGGGCCAAAAGTAGTGAACCTATTTCATTTCGACATAACTATGTACAGGAAAATATTAAAGAGTTTGCACAAACGAAACATGAAGCAATAATAACTGAAGTTTGCAACTGTTATTTGTGGAAAATTGTTTCCAGCAAGTGACTCCCGTTACATGCTACACACTGCTCAGCCCTCCTTAGCTCATCAGTAAACACTTTTGACAGAGTTTCCACTGGAATAGTGCGCACTTTTTCCCGTATATTCTCCATCAATTGTTGCCGTGTGCGTGGCCTGCTGCGATACACCCTATCTTTCAGGTAACCCCAGAGGAAGAAATCACACACAGACAGATCTGGCGATCGAGATGACCAGTTGATGTCTTCAAATTGTGAGACCACATGGTTGGGAAACCTCTGGCGCAGCAGTTGCATCGTGACTCTCGCTGTATGGCACGTGGCTCCATCCTGCTGAAACCAATATTCAGTTAAGTCCCTCTCCTTGACAGCTGGCAATAACAACTGTTGCAGCATATCGTGGTATCTGTCACCATTAACTGTAACAGTGTTCTCATTGTCATCTTGAAAGAAATAAGGTCCAATAATGCCATTGGGATTGGGATTCTCCAAAGCCCATATTCTGCAGTTTTGTTTATTGACATATCCTGTGAGATGAAAGTGTGCCTCGTCACTCATAATGAACCTTGACAGGAGCTGTGGATCTTTGGCCGCAAGCTGCAATACTGTGTGGGCAAACTGCAACCTGTTACCATGATCAGCAACTGTTAACTCTTGTGTCACCTGGATCTTGTAAGGAAAACAATGCAAATCTTTTGACAAAATCTGTCGCACTGATGAGCGGGACAATCCAACTTGTTGGGAACGCCAGGGAGTGGATGTTCGAGGGCTTACTGCTACACTTTCACGCACCATTGCAATGTTCTCAGTTCTTGCAGAACAATTTCGGCCAATCCTGGGCTTGTTGGCAACTGTTCCTCTCTCAAGGAATTGAGACACACATCTCTTTATCACATTCTTTGAAGGCGCAACGCGAACATGGAATTTCCGGCGATAATCTCGTTGCGCAGCAATGGCAGAATCGCCATTTGTGAAGTAAAGCTGTACCACGGTTGCTCTTTCTTGTACTGTCCACCTATTCATTGTAACTCCTGAATCTGTTCATTTACCTGCAACCAAAAACAGAACATAAAATTTTACACATTTTATATTTTATAACAAGTTCAAATGGGTTCACTACTTTTGGCCCACTCTGTAGAATAAGAAGGTATTGCAATGTTATGAATATTAATTTATGCAGTGAGTTTATAAAAATAAAACATTAATGATACACTAAAACAGAAAATAGCTAGGTACTGCCAATAATGCATTACCTTTGTTCTTCTGTTGTGTACTAATTCTAAGATTCTTTGTAGTCTTCAAGATGTGAAGCATCAGGGTCATTACTGGAAAATGTTATTTTCAGACTATTTTAATTAAATAAAGTTAAAAGATAGATAGAGAGAGAGAGAAGAAAATATTTAGTAATGAAATTCAAAGTGATGAAGTAAAATACATATTTGAGTATTACAAAATATATAGAGTATGTATGAAGAATGAAAGAAAAAAAAATGGAGTGAAGTAAGTACTGCTTACTTTTGATTACTGCAGTTTCCATGACAATTAGTGCATAGTAGTGTACAAGGAGATCAGCATTCGAGCAAGAACATCTTGAGGCACATCCTGTTTAGCATGAACACCTTACAAGTTCACTCATGGAAAGTACTCTGATTGTGGAACTAATTTTGTTGGTGCTTCAAAGCAGATACACAACTCGTTCAAGCAGTTCTTGAAATCTCCACTGTTGGAAAATTTTGCTTTAGCCCACTCCATCACCTTCCACTTTCACCCTCCTGCAAGTCCCCATCAAGGAGAGTTATGGGAAGCAGCTGTTAAGTCAGCGAAGTACCACCTCAGACGAGTTATTGGTAGCTAGATCTTGCTCCTAGAAGAACTTATGACTCTGTGTACTCGAGTTGAGGCTGTCCTAAATTCGAGGCCTCTTGACTCCCATCTCCTCTGACCCATGTGATGTAGTTCCACTTACGCCTGGACATTTTCTGATTGGTGGACCCCTTGTTGCTGTCCCAGAACCATTTGAAGAAGTTGAAAGCTCTCTTTGTTTGCCCAGAAGGTGGAAATTAGTAAGTTCTCTTGCCAACCAGTCTTGACTCCTTGTTTGACCATATGATGACAAAGCGAGGTATACAAGTAGAGAGGTTTCTTGGCTTTTCTTGTGATGAACTTATGTACAGGGTGGCGAGCGACCGGGAAAACCTGTAAAAGTCAGGGAATTTAAGACGTCTGGAGAAGTTAGGGAAAAGTCAAGAAATTCTCTAAAAAAAACCTGGAATTTCAAAATTTGGTAAACGAACATTTCCGTGATCACAACATACCATTTTCTTGGTGCATGTACCAATTTTATAGTTCCATAATATTTTTTCGTACCGATATTGTAGTTGTGATAAAGAGTGTGACCCGTGGTACCAGTTTTACGTCTCAAATACGATTTTTTTGGCGTTTTGTACCATAATTTTTAGTGGTTCCCGCCAGTGTTGCGAGATTAATAGTTTCCCTGACAATGTGTTCTGATGTTTTCAAGATTCCGCAGTGGTAAAAAATTAGTCTCTCGTGGTGTTTCTTGCATACTGTTTGCAAAATGTCATAAATTTTAATGAGTTGTTAGTTAATTACGTGGGGTTGTGGTCTTTTTCCCCAAGAGTTCGTAGTAAATTGAAGGCGTGGATTTGGCAACATACAGTTCGCTTTTGTTCTTAACACGCGCCATGCTAATATGTTCATAATCGTTGTCGGTTGTTTATTGTTTACTTGGCGTTGCGCGAATATTTTTTATATGGTTCGTGCGAGTATTAATATCTTCTCATCTTGTCTGAAGTCCATGGTTTTACATTTAAATTGTATTTTATCTACCGTACCGCGTAATGGAGGAACACGCCTGAACTTTTTGGCTCGTGCAGTGACAAAGTGGTGTTAAAAAGTTACAGCGTGACGTGATCTCGTGTGTGTTCATGAAAGTGATTTAAGTGCATTAAAATTATCTGGAAATGTATGTACAATGTGTGTTAAGCCCGTGCTGCATTGACCGTAAAGTAGCCGTATAAAAATAACAGTAACTGCACTGTAACAAATAGACAGGTTTCTATCCCTGTTACGGTCCTACGGCAGCTAAGTAGCGGTACGGTATGTTGTAGCATGCATCTCTCAAAAGTGTTTGTCAAATTTTTACGGTTATTTACTACAGCAATTCTAGCACGGCCTTTACTTCCACAATGTAATTAATTTAGGGAAATCAGTCATGACAGGAAGAAAGAGACTGTATTGGTTAACCGATCCTACTTTAAATGAATCGTGAAGATCCTGGTGATAACTCTGCAAGGTGCAATTCGTGCAATGTTAATTTTTTTTTAGCAACATGGGCCGGCGTTCCGTTTTGAGCCACATTGAAGGCAAAAAATCGTAAGTAGACTGGGAGTTTGAACTGTGAAAGTAGGCCTAGGTGCTTTTTTTTCAAATCTGTACCATGTGAAATAACAATGTTTCCAGATTATTGTCACAGCAGAGAAACTTAAAGTTTTTACATCACATTTGGTCTTGCGTCGTATTTTATGGATGAAATGAGTTAATTGCTAGAGGGGAAGCAAGTTGTAATTTGTTTCGATGAATCATTGAACAAAGTTTCTCAAAAACATCAAGTGCACATTACAGTATGTTTTTGGGATTCAAAGAGTGATGGTGTAGTGACCAACTATTACACGTCTGTTTTTAGACAATTTATTAAATGCTTTTAATTCTGGTATCAAGAGTTTTTCTCTCCATAACTTCACAACAGCATTTTAAAAGTGGAAAGTGAATTGACATAAGTGAAAATTGTTGTATTTGAATATTTCTAGGACTTTGTTGCTTTGTAAATAATGAAGACATGATATAATTTCAGCAATGTGAAGTTATGTTGATAAGTAGTAATAAGTAGTGTTCAGCTTCACAAAAAAAAAATATAAATATTAAGTATCAGTACCCATAGTGTACTGGCCAAACTATTAATTTTAGACATAGTTTATTATGAAAAATGTTTCTACAGACATAAGTAGTCCTACGTAATTTTTTGTTAGGTTAGGTTGGTGCAAGTTGTCTTAAGTTATGTTAGTTAAAGTTAAATTAGGTTACAAACATTAAATTTGGTTCCCTGACCTAAATTAGGCAACCTAACAAAACATTTTACATAAGGCTTTTAGAGACAGTAGAAGTAGTTCTACATAAAAAAAATTTACCAGACCTAACAACCTAACTTAACCTAACAAAACGTTATTTTACGTAGCACTACTTATAACGTCCTTAAAATCAGTTTTCATAAATAAACTATATGTCTAAAATCAATAGTTTGGCTGGTACACGTTGAGTAGAGATTCTTAATATTTACCCAAAAACAATTTTTGTCGTGATTATACAACCTGGTTAATTTTATTGATATTTTGTTGGTCAGGGAAATTAGAGCAGCTGACCTGGAAAAGTTAGGGAATTTTTTTAAAGGTTTTGCTAGCCACCCTGATGTACCTGAAGGGATGTCTTCACAGTTATTAAATGTAACCAGCTGGCTTATTGTGATACTAGGTTGCCTTGCAATTATCTGTTGGGATAGTTGGTGAACCGTACAGAAGGAGATTGATTGTTGCAAGAAGAGTGGAAGATACAGATGTTTCCTGACACTCACTTTCAAATTTACAGTTGTAGGAGACTGATGCCTGTCGAGTCTCTTTTCTAAGCGCTTTCAGAAAGCGTAGAAACGCAACTACATCTTCGTCATTGTCGTCTAGGTAGACATCGTTATATGTATTTGCACCGTCACGTACCAGTATGTACTGTCTCCCTGACTTGTCTGCCCTTAGTTGAGGAAAATAAATTGGTATTCTGTCTCGCAGCCGGGATGTGTGCTTTTCTGTTACTTCTGACTCAGGAACTTCAAGAAGGCTAGATACCGTATTTACTCGTGTACAGTCCCCCTTTTTTGTCCAAAATTTATGTTAAAAATTAGGAGGGGGGCTATACACGGGACAAACTACCATCACTGCCCAAAAAATGTATAAGCACTCAAATTACCAACATATTTGTTTTATATGCAGATTATTACTGTGAACTTTCACAAAAATGCAAACAATAATAGTAAGGCGTAATAGAAATGCTTACATCAACTAATTAACGTGTCTCGGTAGTCGGTACTGATAGTAACAGCGCGGGAGCACGCCAACGGTGTTTGTAAACAATGGAAGGTTCCTGGTTAAAGGTTCTATTTTAAGGAACATGGCCATGCTTCGGCTATTGAACTTATAAAAAAAGTAAGGAATCATAGCATAAAATAATTATTTTACAAAACTAAACTTATTTTAATTTGTTGCAGACACCACGTGCACACTTTTGCAGTCGACATCAAAATGTCGGCACTTTTTTTTAATGCTCTTGAGCATATTTCACCACTTTTAACTTAAATTCAGCAGTGAAACTGCACCGTTTTTTCCCCACTATCAAGCGACGTAACTAAATAAACTGACAGGAAAACAAGAACGCCGCAACTACTGCTAGCAGTTACCGATAACAATGGCCTCTACGCGAGTGTACCTCACAGTAGAGCTTGCACAACTGAAGAATGTGGCAACGCAGCATCACGTATCTGGCCAGCGGCCCACCCATCCCACCCTCCCGCCTGCACACACACCAGCCCGCCCGGGCCTCATCCTCCCGCATGCTTCTAGCCACTGCCCGGGCTCACGCTCAACTACTGATAAACTTGTCCGCTGCTACACTCCGCGGCCAAGCCAAACAAACAAAATTTGTCCGGCTGTTGCTGCGTGTTTGTATTACTTACGTTAAAATTATTATTTTTTTAGGCGTGGGAGGGTTATACACGGAATATTAATTTTTCTCTAATTTACAACTTCAAAATTGAGGTGGCGATATACATGCGGGGGGGGGGGGGGCAGTACACGAGTAAAAACTAGGGCTGGGCGGGATCCCGAAATTTCGGGAAATTTCGGGAAATTTCGGGAAGGCATCTTTCTCGAAAAGTCGGGAGAGAAGCACATAAATCCCGAAATTTGTGTACAATATCAACATAATCTAAATGGATTGTTACATTTCCTTGGTTGCCTTTACAATATCCCGCAACACTGCTTGTGTATTAATTTAAATAAATTACGTGAAAAGAAATAGGAGGAAAGAGATGTAACAAATTTTAGCAAGAGATATTTCGGATTACATTCTCGCCAAAATAAGTAGGTCGAGTACGTGTGCTCGTCAGTAAATGGCGTCATTAAACACCGAAAGACACGTGCAAAAAAACTATAAAACACACGTTCACAAAATACGCTTCAAGAAATGCACAACACGTAACAGCCGCAATTATTCCATTTGTGAAAACTGTAAACACTTTAACGGTACACGCAAAACACACAAGAAAACAAAAAAGCCAGATCTGTGGCAAATTCCCACATCTTCTACCGTAATTTCGTAGATTATGTCGTAAAATAAACATGCTAGGTTCCCGCAAAATTTTATAGCAATAGTAGCGAAATCTAGCAGCCTGACAAATGTAAACAAGAAAGAAACAAATAGCTGAGCTGCTAGCTATGCAAAGTCATAGATACTAGAGTCTGATGCAACGGTAAATTTAGTTGTGCAATTATGTGGCCGCCCCGCGACTGCTGGTCAAGTACTTCAAATAAAATGGCGTTCGTTTTCCTGCGTTACTTCCAAATGAATCCACTGGCACGTGAAAGGTCATTCAGTCTCAATAAAAGCAGACAGAATATTATGCACAATTTTTTTTAATGTGGCTCAAGTAACACGTTTGTAAAAAAACGTGAAATTTTAATTTTTATTGGTCAGTAATTTCACCAGAAAATATAACGTGACCTGTATCGTATGCAGAGCAGTTGTGTTGTGGTCACTGATTTACATCTATGCCATTGTCCTTGGCCATGAATGACAATATTTTTATTTTTTATTTTTTTATTTATTTATAAAAAAAAAATAAAAATAAATAAAAGAAAAACGGATAGAAAAACAGTGTGTTGCATATGTTAACCTAGTGAAAATGGATTCAGGGCCAGGCTGTAGTAGTGAAAAATTGAAAACACCAATTTGGAAGTTTTATGAAAAGATGCCAGATAAATCTTCTGCGAAATGTATAGAATGCAAAAAAGTCTTGAAAACTAATTTTGGTAGCACATCTGGACTTCTGAGACATCTATCACAGCATACAAAATTGAAGAGTGAACTGGATAAAATAACACAAAAGGATAACACCACCAAAGAGTTGCTTACCAAAAATGTGGGAGAACCAAGGAAAAAACAACTCCGCCTGGGAGAATGTTACAAGTGGCCTTCAACACATGAAAAAGCTGTAACACTGACTAACAGTATAGGTGACTGGATAGCTAATGCCATGCTACCATACAGCACTGTTGAGAATGCTAAATTTTGCCAAATGCTTCAGATTG
>PNEQ01100652.1:0-11635 GCA_003012365.1 Medauroidea extradentata | reverse complement strand
TTTCAGGATGAAGACATTTATCTATGGATCACAGAAACATTTTAAATTTGTATTTTTTTGAATGCAATGAAAATGACATGTTTTTGACAGTCAGGTGGTAAGCACATGGTGGCGGATGGATACATAGTCTGTTTGTTTACAAGGAACTACTTACATATCTGTCAAAATAGTGCAAAGGGGGGCTGTACAGACTATATCTTACTGTATAAAATGAAGTGTCCTGACACACTCACACACTCATCAACACACAGCCCAAACCGCTGGACCTAGAACCATGAGATTTTCAGGTAAGCTTCCACTTGCCCCGTAGGCACCCACAAAGAAAAGATTTTTCGAAATTCGATAATTAGGGGGTGAAAAGGCGTGAAATATGCTTTAAAAGAATTCTTGATATCTCATTAACCAGGAATGCTCTCATAAATTTTTTAACTTCATAATATTGCCCAAAGAAATGCATATTCGCAAATTTTTCGATTTTGCGAAATTAGAAAGTTAAGGGGGTGAAAAGCCGTAAAATGTGTTTTTAATTAATCCGTGATTTCTCCTAAACGATTTCAGTTAGTGAGGTGATTTTTTCTTTAAAATGATACTTAAGTAAATATCTAAAAAGTATTTTTACAATTTTTCGAAATTCATCCTTGAAAGATCCTAAAAAAATAAAACACGTTTTTTAATTAATCCCACTTATCTCCTAAACCAGTGGAAATATTGAAATGGTTTTAGCTTTAAAATAATTCTTACGTACATATAAAAAAAGTAATTTCAGGATTTTATGAAATTCGTCCTTGAAAGCTATTAACAAATAAAATGTGATTTCAAATAATCATCTGCACCGCTTATACCCGATGAGATATCGCGACGTTTTTTTGATAAGAATGAAGCTTATGTAAACATGTACAAATCAAATTCAGGTTTTTATGAAATTCGAAAATTAAGTAGGTGAAAAGCAGGAAAATGTTACAGTCTCCCGAAAAAAGAGAATGATCACGGAGAAATAATTCAACAGTCGTTTCATTTTGCCAACCTACTCACAAATAAAACCTCTTTGGATTGTAGCCTGTACACACGAAAGAATTACTACGGCATGCCTTTAACACTCTCTCAGGTATTGTATAAAGTTTGTGGTGTGGAAGGGGTGGGGTTACAGGTTCGTATCCCGTGCAAGACTTTGCTATGGGAATTACTATGACATTATACGAGCATATTGCGCGCACTCTTTACACTTAGCTAAGACAGTTAATTATAGTTCACTGTTATTGAGTACGCTAGCTGTTAAATGCATTCATCACATATTTTATCCAGAGTTACTGTTTACATTACATAACTTCACGCCGGCAACGCCGCAGCCGGCCAGTTAGTATATATATATATATATATATATATATATATATATATATATAGAGAGAGAGAGAGAGAGAGAGAGAGAGAGAGAGACAGAGAGAGTTTATTTTATGAGTTTGGGAAGAGCACGGGGGAGAGATTAAAAATTTTGAAATTTACATTATAAGCTCAAATGTAAGAGACAATATTTTATTCGTGAAAGAATAACTACTACTTCACAAGTGTGTGTGTGCCTAGACCTGTGTGCATCCAAGCAACACACCAAAAAAGAGGACGATGTACAATGCTTAATAGCCTCCCCGCCCTCCCGTCCTACATCAATATGTTGCACCGCTGCTTGCCACAGTGAATTACACAATATCGCCCAAGCATGAATATCGGCAATCTCTCTAATCAAATACGAGAAGAGGAGGAACCGACATGACAGAAATGTAAGGGAGTAACAAATTCCGGATGAACGGCGTTTCTTTGTGTCGGCGCGAGATGCAATCGGGGCTGATGGCCAGGGAGCCATCCATCCCCTTCCTCCAACCTCTTCGTGGGCAGATAGCAATCAGTCAAATGGGGAGAGAGAGAGATGTGGGCCAATCGCACGGCGAGGACGCAGGGGCGGGAAAGTGACGGCGACAAATGCGGACGGGATTAAAGACACGGACAAATGGCAGACCGTCAAGGTGGACAGCCGCATAACGAGTTAGAGACAGACGTGGCGGCTTCGCTTATATCAGAAACGAGGTTATGGGGAAGAAGATTCACCACATCCGAACGCTCCCCGCTCTTCAGAGACGACAGATTGTGGGAAATGTCTCATATAGAGGTACACCTGAGGCAGGGTCAACCTATCTAACTTCGTGTCACTACGGTTTCGAATGCCCGTATCAACTTAAAAAAACCGTTCTAATAGTGATAATTATTGGGGACATGCAAAATTCGCGTTATTTTCTGTCAGCTGACTAGACTTCAATTGACTATAGGCTAGTTTTACGTCTCACGCAGGCCGATATTGTCGTGACTTGCCACGGTTAGTGCTTACACGGTAGAGAGGCCAATCTCTGTAAAGACGCAACACACGTAAATGGCAACTGGCAAAGGTTCGTGGCCAACTGAATTGCATATTATGCTCTGTTATGTATAGGAAAGTGAAATTTAGTCTTCTACCAGATGATAACGCAAATTGTCCATGTCTCTAGTAATTATTTATTTAAAGGGACTGGGAAATTTCGCGAATTCAATTATTTGTAGGCTAGAATCCATTGTACTATGCATATTCAAGCCCCGTCTACTCGTTCATTGTCTGTTGTTCCACTGAGTAGCAACTAGTGGACAAATAGTCGGGGCTTGAGTATGCATAGGATAGTTGATACTAACCTACGGGTCATTGAATTCGCGAAATTTTCCAGTCCTTATATATATACATACACACACATATATATAATATAGAGTACATATTGCTTTCTTATTTCCTGCATGAAACATTACTTTATTCAAGTAAATCAAGTTTTTACTGCCCAACATTGTAATGGCCGAAATGTTATGTATAGGTCATTCACGACAAAGTGAGCACTGTATAAAGTTTTCTTTCGGCTGTTTTGCAGTCAACTTTATTATTTTTAATATGAAAATTTCCATGTAACTAAAAACCAGTGTAAATGTTTCAACGCCTTCAAAAGTTAACATTTATATACCCAATAAAAAATATTTGTAATTAATAAAAAGTTCTGCTGAGTGCTCAGTGCATAATGAACAGCCTATATCACGGTATAAGGTATATCACGATATATGGACGGTTTACCGTGCTGGTTACTCACGGTAAATTAACACTTTAGAAGGTCAGGTTATTTGTTGATACCTGTCAGCCAATCTGTTTATTTCCGCCACTTAATATGCACGTAGCACTGTAACTAATAAGCATAATGTAAACAGATATTAACTACACAAAAATGTACGTCAAAAGCCGAATTTAAAATTATTATTTTTATTGAGAAAACGGTCTTCACAAGTGCTTACTTTGCAGTGGACAGCGTATTTTTAAAAGAACACGCGTAGAAAAAAGAATAAACAAAAGAAAATAAACGTGTAAAAATTCAAAGCACAGTTTTGAGACTAAAAAACGCCAACGAAGTCTGAAGATCAGCATATGATTTATATTATAAAACCGGCAAAACTATAAAACCTAACAAAATGTCTGCATGGTAAAGAAAGTGGAGCACATGCAGTCATGTGGTACTTCGCCACGTGGTCTCCTCTGTTTCGTTCCTTTTACAGGATGTTTAATGTTCGTATCTTTTCACGTTCGCTCGCTAATTCAGTAAAATACTGTTTCACAAAAATAAAAAAATGCTATGTAATTTCCGAAATTACACGTAGCAACTGTGAAAAAAAAGTGCACTCGAATAGACTTCGGCAACTTCCAAATTATTTCCTTGAAAGAAGCGTCCTACACTTCCCATACTCTGAATCAGCGGATAACCACATTACCGACTACTCGATGCTCATAAAGTGTGACTCACTACGCTTGGGGTCTGCCATCAGTGCCGGGAATGCGTGACATCCACAGCCCCCGAGAGACCTATTACTGCATCACTTGTGAGACGTGTGCATGACACACATGATGTATCACAACGTGAAGCTGACTGGTCCGGGCATTTCACGAGCTAGCCAGACCCTCCCCCGTAACTAGAACAGGGTAAACGAATCCTCAACCGAAGATTTCCCAAGTTTCCCTCCTCCGTTGGGCAACTTATCAATGAAAAATAAATGTTACACTGAAATAACAAAGAAAAAGAATTATGCGTTTATAATAATGCATGTCATTAACAAATAGTTCTATTTAGTATGTTGAAAAGTTAAATGTTAAAATGAAAATTATGACAACGGCAATTCTAAAACCAACGTCTCCCTCAATCCTTTAAAGTAACCCCTGATTTTTGCGAAAATATTTTGAATCATTTTGTTTCAATGCCCTAGGTGCATGTAATGTTTTAACTCCCTCCCAATTGGTTACTCATAATTCTTTATGTCACATTTGTACCGCCATACTTGTCCATACCCTAAAAACCACGACCATAAAGGTAATTCTAAGAGCGTGCTGAAAACCTCTCTCTCCGGTTGCCAACCTTGCCCACTTAACTTCCCTACGTGCAACACAGTGCACACCTGCAGCTCTACTTCGTGGTTATTGGCAGCATGTATTTGTGTACAGGCGTCACTTATTGTCAGTCAGAACAAGGTTACTGCGACGCCACATGCGTGTAATTAGCGGATAGAACAACTACAAGACGCTATACATTGAAAACATCCAATCACTGACCACGAAGCAGAGCTGCAGGTGTGCACGTAAGGCAACGAAACATAGTGGTGCAAAAAATCTTTTCGCGAAATTCAGGGACTCCTTATCTTACTCATGATGCTTTTTCTGACGCTGACGTTAGAGGGGGTAACCTACTTCCGGCGTCTTAAGCGGAAATAAGATCTTTTCATGTAATCCTTTGGGATATCCTATCATACAGTCACGACGAGCTTGTCCTGACAGTACGACACGGCATTCCTGACGGGCCACTTCATCTACCAAATGAAATGCATTGTTTACAATTACACTGTAATCCGACAGTTTACGTACGGCAAATGTTTCGTGGCTGCCGAAAAAAAAACCCAGTCTCTTGATACACATTCTAGACAGAAAACAAAAAATTGCTACATAAGTTTAGTATGACAATAGTTGACAATACAGTAAAAAAGGGGTGTATGTAAACGTCAGTGCAAATTTTTAAACGGACATGAACGAATATCATACAACAGCTCAGGATAGTTTTACACTTTACCACATATTTCACAATTCTTCTGAAAACGTTTCCATGCTAATTTTTTTATTACAAAACAATACACAAATATAACAACCATCATACAACCTTGTTGCTCCGAGTGTCGAACACCTAAGAAAGTAGAAATAGAAACTATTTTTTTCGCGGTGTAGTGGTGTGATTTGGTCCGGGTGACGTAGCGATTGGTTGTTGAGGAATTTTCGTTGGTGTCGCAGATGAGTTGTCGACCTATCGTGGCATTGTAAATCCACCTTAGGCATGAAGATCCTGCAAATAGTGGGATGCTTGCAGCCGATCTCGTACAGTCATTTAAATTCGGACGTCTCCGTTCAAATGGTTGTCGAACTTGTTTACATGGCGTTTTCGAATAATTTTAATAAATTGCGAAGTAATGCAGAAATATTTACGTAAGTTGAAATGAATTTACATTAGTGTGCCTAAAAGGAAACCGAAGGTTGTAGGGTCCAGATGGGGCGCAGGAAATAAGTAAACTCGGAATTGACTCAACTCCGCTTTTTCTTGTATACAGGCCGGAATTAAGTCAACCCGGAATTGATTCTACTCTGGATTTGTACTTTTAACACGAAACCCCAAACGGAATTAAGTCAACTTCGAGTTGGCTCTGTTCCGGGTTATAAAGTGTACAGTTTCTAAACCGAAATTTGTACCGGAATTAAGCTAACCCGGAATTGACTCAATTCCGGATTTTGACTACGTAATTTCCAGCACAAAAATCTTACCGGAATTAAGTCAACCGGAATTGACTCAACTCTGGATTTTCAACTACCTCTCTTGGAAACCATAAATGGGACCGGAATTAAGTCAACTAGGAATTGACTCAATTCCGGAATTTTTGCCCTCTCGTTTCTAGCATGAAAACCGTACCGGATATAAATCAACAGGAGTGGACTCAATTCCGAATTATTTTTTTACACTATAATGCGAAACGGTAGCGCGGAAACGGTGCGTTTTTGGACATATTTCTGCATCTTGAGAAACCGCCAGTATTGAAACGTACCCGGAATAGAGTCAACAAAAGTTGACCTTATTCCGGTTGATGTAAATCCGGTGAGTTTCAATACGTATAGCAACATGACAAATCCGGAATTGAGGCAATTTCGAGTTGACTTAATTCCGTTTCGCATTTAGGGGAAAAATAAGAATCCAGAATTGAGTCAACTTCGGTTGACTTAATACCGGAACGGTTTTCGTGGTAGAAACGAGAGGGCGAAAATTCCGGAATGAGCCAATGCCGGTCCCATTTATGGTTTCTAAGAGAGGTTGTTAAAAATCCAGAGTTGAGTCAATTTCAGTACGATTTTTGTACTGAAAACTACGTAGTCAAAGTCCTGAATTTAGTCAATACCGGGTTGACTTAATCCCGGTGCAAATTTCGGTATAGAAACTGTACTCTTTATAAACCGGAATAGAGCCAACTCGAAGTTGACTTAATTCTGTTTGGGGTTTCGTGTTAAAAGTACAAATCCAGAGTTGAATCAAATCCGGGTTGACTTAATTGAAGCCTGTATACAAGAAAAAGCGGAGTTGAGTCAATTCCGAGTTGACTTAATTCCGCGACCCGTCTTAATTGAGACGGGTAGACATCGTGTATGCTTTTCAACGGAAGGTCGTTCGTTCTTAGCAACTAAGAACGAATGTACGAGTGCACAACAATTGTGATTATAATAGTCACGGCGCCTTAGAAATTGAGCTCCTAAGTTCTTTGGAATTAATTATTTTCGTACATGAAAACACAATCAGGATAAAAATAAATTCGAAAAAAAAAAAAAAAAAAAAAAAAAAAAAAAAAAAAAAAAAAAAAAAAAAAAAAAAAAAGGTGGGATCCGAACGGCAATACCAATATAGTTACAAGCGTCAAGCAGGCGGGCGTTTCTGTAGTCCGTCTCAAATATAGACACAACATTTTTGGTTCTCACGGCAGTTCTTACAACAGTGTTGGATTGATTAAAATATCAAATGTACTTGAACATTCATTGTTTACAGACTCGTTGCTGTTTTGTTTCTTAATATCAAGTATTTGTTTTATTTCGTAAATTCACGTAATCTTAAAGGTGGCATCGCTTCGCACTAACATCAAATTTACTATAAATTTTCGTCGTATACACGGTATATCAGTCGAGACACTGGAAACTCGCGAAAAAATAAACATAGTCTCCGGCAAACCGTAGTATCTCTATCCTGATATTATTGAATGATGCAGTTTGTGACACGTGTGAACAGTTTCGGGACAAGTCATACACGGTCTGTGTTATAGTTGAACAGTTCAAACTGGGCCTGTTGAAGAGATAAATAACCAAGATACAAAACCTTCACTGTTATACACAGCACGTTGGAGCCTAGCAAACAATCAACTTTTACCACAATTTCCAGAGTCTCTACATACTGTAGAGAAATTTACCTGCATAAAATGGTGAACATTTCCATTGAAAGAAAGACGGCGAAGGGAAGACTGTGCATGATCGGCTTTGTTGGGTGTCATGGCTAGAGACAGGAAAAATTCTGTAGCCTGTAGGCTAGCCTCCAAGAATATATGTGAAATCGTCCAGAGAGCTGCTGTATATTAGCTGCTCGCTGACAGTGAAATGGGTCTGTATTCAACTACAGTTTTATTATTGGCTCGGCTACTTCCAGGAAGTGTCGAGTAAGTCAACAACCATTTATGAACGTGATACAGAGCTATAAGTGCTGGAACTTTGCGACTAAATGAAAACGCGAATTTTTCAGGTCTCTAGTCATGGCTATTCTTTTTTACGAGAAACTGTTAACACGTCTATTTACGGCACGAACACATCTTACTAATATAAGCGTTATTTGTCCAGCCCCCCTTCCCAACCCAACAATTTGGTAAAAAAAAATTATGTTTTAAACTGCTGCTGGCAAAAATACCATTCACAAGCACGTTTGACCTTTACTTGACGTACTATCCACAAAATAAATTGCATGGTCCATAGAAAAAAAAGGTCACTACGTAGACACTGGATAACCAGTTTAACTTCCCGCTTGTAGAGGCGATGTTGTCATAGACATAGTGACAGTCCGACACTTATCGCTTTCCGTTTTCCGCGCTTCAAACGCCGAAAATTACGTCAGGTACGGCCTTGCACTTATATAGAAGCATCGAGTCTGATAGAAGCAAAGAGAGCGAGCAAGATTTCGCTTTAGTGCACACAGATTTCGATCACATCTGTGATCCGACTACATACAATCCACAGCGGACACATCATAATTATAGCAAACTGTAGAAAACATGTTTAGCTATGACGGAGCATTTACATTTATTTTGTAATTTATCGGGAAACGTACACAAAAATTAAACGAATTAACAATTTTTATAAATTCTTTATAGTTTGTTGACCTAAAACTGAAAAGTTTATAACGTAAAACCGTACACATAAATTTGGTATATTTCCTGTAAAAATTATGATCAAGTAGTCACGCCGAATAGATTCCGAAAAATACAACACAAATTAACATTCATTTTCGTTTACGAATTTCCTCAAAGTTAAAGGAATATACTCTGAAGTGTTTCCTTCTTCAATAAATGAGCATAAAGACAAATACAGATGACACGAACCAACACATTAAAATAGTCTTAGATTATATTGTTACTCAAAAGCAGTAGCGGCCGGTGAAGTCAGATAACGGTTGTTTACACATTGTCTTGAAAAATAATTAATAAAGAACGTTTTTTAAAAAAAAACAGTTACAAATTGTTCCTGCACACTAAATTTCATGTTATTTTACTAAACTTATCATGATTTAAAACGTGGGTTAAAATTTCATTACTAGCACTGAAAGTTGTTTCATTTCCCTTTATTTAATTTCCAGGCAAATTTTAATATGGCTCTTAAATAAGCTTTAAGTATGTGTAATTTTCTACTTAAGTTAGTTAAATTTTAACTGTGACGTTATCATTTTCGGCAGTTTAATTATTAATATTTCCATTATTCGTAACGCCCGACGTTAAAAATACTATTTTCTAGAAAGGCTATTGACTAATATTTCATATAATATGTAAAACACTGTGCGAATATACATTCATTACCTGCATTCTGTATTATTGACATTTGTTTTATATTCAAAACCACATTATCTTCTCGCTAGTATGCTCAAGGCTCGTGTCACATTTTTGCTCAGAATAGCTCAGAATGTTCGTTTGGCCTGGTATTAGATAAATAGTAACTGCTGGCATCTAGCGAGGCGTTTTATAGTTGCGGGGATGTAACACGCACTGCTCCAGTAGGTGCTGCCCATCAACAGGCATGAGCACAGTCAGACCTGTGCACTTCTTCAATGTTAAAACTCCCATAAGAGGCGACGTCATTTTGTCGTGCGCATCCACAGAAAGGCCGAGAGAATAGCACAGCTCTATTGTGCACTGTACAGTGTTGCAACATCGCAGCTTTACAGCAGGAAAACTCAGTGCATTTGTGATCGGTTAGACCGTTGGATTAGACGAACATTTCAAACTGCACTGGCATTACAAAATATACAAGAATGTTTTAAATATTTTACAAAAATTCTCCATACAAACTGGGTGTGCACGTGCACCTGTGTACTTATATGCCGGTCACTACTGCTCAAAAGAAAATTAAACACGTGGAATACATCTAGTTCAGCCAGCAATCAACTCCATTCTCATTTAACAATGGACAAAACTATACTGCATTTTAATAAGAACCAGTGGCGTAGGAACAGGGGGGTACAGGGGTACAATGTACCCCCTCCCAAAAAAATTGATATGGGTTACAAAATATAATTTGTACCTACGTACATGTTAGTGCATACATGTAAAAATAAACAAATGAAATAAATAAATACAATATAGCAAGAGGCATGTTTAATCTAAGTCCCCGGATTTTCGCATGTGGGAATCGTACCGGACGATGCCGCTGGTCGGCGGGTTTTCTCGGGGATCTTCGGTTTCCCCGCCCTTTCATTCCGGCGCTGCTCCATACTCACATCATGTCACCCTACACCAGCGCTGAAGAACTCGATGTTAAGCGCTGAACAAAATCTCTCGCTCACTCAGACTACCGCGAGTTGTATAGTATAGTCGCTTTATAGTAACATGCTTGCACTATTACACTCGACTCTTCGCCACTGCAGGTGAGCGTAGGTATTAACATGCTCAATCAATAGGGACATGCAAAATTAGCGTTATTTTCTGTCAGCTGACTAGACTCCAATTGACTATAGGCTAGTTTTACGTCTCACGCAGGCCGATATTGTCGTGACTTGCCACGGTTAATGCTTACACGGTAGAGAGGCCAATCTCTGTAAAGACGCAACACACGTAAATGGCAACTGGTAAAGGTTCGTGGCCAACTGAATTGCATATTATGCTCTGTTAAGTATAGGAAAGTGAAATTTAGTCTTCTACCAGATGATAACGCGAATTTTCCATGTCTCTATCAATCAACTATATTCGGTAGGGTTCAGTTTCCTTTCATGATATCGCATTTGGACAGAAACCATTTTCTGCATCCAGAAGACGAAATTATTGCTACAAAAACGTACAAAAATTATAAGGACATGTTTTCCTGTATTTTTGTAGTCTGCAAATGCTTACTTGCTCACAGTTTTCAGGGTACTGAAAAGCAATCTAACAGATAGCAATACGGACCGAACGAGATGAACATCAAAGGTCAGTGGTGGCATACAAAAAGTAATTCTCTATCATTCCTCTCACCATGACCCTGGAGTAGACAGCGCTCTTAATATCTTAATATTAAATAGTCTCACGTCTGGATTACTATCATTATTAATTAGAATGCCTGAGGTTGGCGTTGGATACATGCAAAGTGTCACGTTTAAATACCATGTGACAGCGGGCCGTGGATTGTTCGGACAAAGATAAAACCATTACAGTAGTGATTACGTTACCGCTGTTCAACCTGTAACTCACTCACTCTTAATTATTTCAGACTGACAAACCATTATATCTGTCCGTCATGTAGAACAGTCACAGTAGCGGAACTTATCTTCGAAAATACCGGCTTAGAGCGATCTTACAGAAGCGTTTGCAGTGCCAACGCTCAGACGCAGGTTGTTTTTGGCTATTGTACAAAAAAGCGTCCGAGACGCCAGATTTAGGTGTTTCGCCGCTCATTTCCAACCTGAATCTCGTTCGGTAATTGGTGCTCCGTTCATCGGACAAGTCTTAACACATTTCGAACTAATAAAAAACCTGCAAGTAATGATGCAAAACTGGCTGTTCACTGGTGCAGCAGCCAATGACCAGACAGCTGATGCTCGAGAAAGTATAATACAATGGAATCTAGTCTGCAGGTAACTGAAGGGCAAGTGAATCTTCCCCTGCAAGGAGAGGCTGTTATGGTCCACGGCATCTGGAAACACCCCCCTCCTCAAGCCAAAAAACCTTCGCGCATCTCGTCGTCACAATCACCGCCGGCCCCATTCATCAGCGGCGTTGTTAGCCAAGGGGCGGT